>JADLZN010009599.1:0-44920 GCA_018155175.1 Sinocyclocheilus anophthalmus | reverse complement strand
TGTTTTTGGATGCGATTAATCGCGATTAATCACAATTCTCATTGACAGCAGAAATATATTTCATTAAGCTTCACCAGTTCACACCATATATTGGCGTTATTTAAAAACATTGCCAGATCTATACAGGTAGATAGATGATAGGATTATTTTCTTATTGATGTATTTTATTATTATATTATCTCAGCATATTGATTTTGTTCAGGATGAAGAAAGTCCTTCCTCCCTGACAGACATGAGCATGGCCTGGGTGTGTCACAACGTGGAAGTGCTTTGCGTTGCACAAGAGGACGGGTCACTGCACTTCCGCCACTGCCCTGTGTTTCCTCAAGAACTGGCCGATCAGCTACTGCACAGGATGGCTGATGAGGGTACGATTGCTCCCTATAACCCGTTTAGTTGCATGCAAGATCTGTTACATGATGTTCTGATCTGTTCCTCTCAGGTGTCCTCAATGACAGAACCGTAGGCATCTTCCAGAATCCGGAGCATCTGCGTTTGCGCCGCGCATTCATCCAGTCCTCGCAGCTCTCAGCCGAGGCCTTCAGACTTTCGCTCTGCCCTCACAAGCTCCAAGAGCTCAATGCTTCACATGTACACAGCAGCATCACGATCTCAGATGTTCTCCACAGTCTCACCTCCAACAAGCTCTGCAGGCAGGGCCTCCAGACACTGCTGATGGACGGCTTGCGTCTGTACGGGGAAACAGGTGAGGAGTCGCTGCAGGCCTCCTTCAGCATGCTCCGGGGCTTGAAGAAGCTCTCGCTGGCCTGGACGGACCTGGATGACAGAGGTCTGGAGGATATCTGTGCCATTCCCATGCTATACTTATGCCACTGTACAAAAATACATTTAAATAAAGTTACAAAAAATAAAATAAATAATTAAAAGGGCCTTTTTACTATTTATGTCTGTTTGATGAGAACCAAAAAATTACAGCTCACCCTCTTTAAACAAAACAGCAAAACATTCTGCACAATTTCCCAGCAGATAGTCAATAATGGGCCGGAATTGAAGCCATTAATCTAAAAAATCTTGAATGCATCCCTTGTGACCTGTTAGATCTCAGTCTATTAAACAAAAGGAAGAAAAAGCTTGACTCACTTTGATTAAAGCAAACAAACAAACAAACAAAAAACCTGATGCCACATTGGACATGCTGCTCCTCCTCAAAAGCCAAGCCAGGTTTGGAGGGGGAAAAAAAGAAAATGGAGCGCCCATGGGAGGCCCCCGGAAAAAAGAGAGGTTTTATTAGCGTTCCGTGTGCGTCGACAATAAATCCCCTTACCGTGCAGGAGACGCTAAACAAACAAAATTACCACACGCAGCAAAGACCACTTACCTGTCAGGTTCATTGCCTGCAAATTCGCTTGTAATCAAGGGTGCTGGAAGCCGAGTGGGGGGCTAATGGTTGGCCAATAATTAAAAGAAAACAAAGCGCCATGCTGGCTGGCAGGCCTTTCACTGCGAAAATTAAATCCTGTTTGGATCTGAATAAATTAAATGTTTATTGCTCCCCGAGAACACACGGTAAAGAGGGAGGAAAACGAATGACAGAGAGGAAACGCGACGTATGAGGGAATGCTGCGAAGACAATCATCGGCTCTAATTAATGCATTTCCCCGTCCTCTCAATCTGTTTCTGTTTGACTGTTGTCTGATTGGAGAGCCGTGATCGCAGGTGCAAATCATAACCTGCCACGGCCAAATGTGTTTACCGGGCTGAATGGATCACGCCGGCTCCAAAAAACATCCCGGCGACCAAGACGGGGGAACCGGAATGGAGCGCAGAAGACGAAAGATGGCAGTCAAAGTGCCAAAGGTTATTTAGAAATTAAAAAGTCTCTGCTGTCAAAACTTGAGGGATAATGCGGGTGAGGACGGTAAAGCATTTCATCACTATATTAGTGGAGCTGCTCGCTGATCTGTGAATAACTGAGAGAGTGAGCATTATTGAGCTTGCACCTCCATCTATCCATCCATCACCTGCAAGCAGGTATCAGCGTGATGAATGAACCCGGCTCCCTCGCTTGCTCTCTCCTTCTGACTTTTGTCTCTCAATCCCTCGCATTTGTCCCTTCTGAGGTCCGTCTCTTTCCTCCTGTCACCTCTCTCTGTGGTGCTTTATTCAAGTCTTTTAATCCTCTAGTAGACTCACCTGTCTGCTCTGGCATTCTGTAACTGTGTAACACACATTCGCAAATGGCACAGGTGGTATAAAATAAAACTTCTCTCTATCTATTTTCTAAATGAATGTAATGGATCATATTTTTTTTAAAAAAATCGTAATTTTTAATCGTAATGTTGTAACTGGACAACAGCCTTCTCTCTGGTGATGTACTTCTCTGGTGAAGACTTTTCTAATCATTTAATCTGCTTAAACCCTGCCCCTGCAAGCTTGTGCTAATCTATCTCCATTTTTGAGTGCAACTGTGTCCCCGACCTACTTTTTTTCTTTTTTGATAATCTGTTACACTCGGATTTACTTAACAATATGAAAGAATAAATCTGGCGCTACAATGTAACAAATGATTTCACGAAATCGTAAATAAAACAGATTACTGGAGTATTTTTTACAAGAAAGTACAACTTTAGTCTTTCTACTTCAGAATTAACACAAACAATTGAGTGACAAGTGGACATTGAATTTTTTTCAGCCTACTTTAGTTTCATCGCAACATAAAGGAATAGTTCATGCAAAAATGCTAATTTTGTAATAATTTAATTCAACCTCATGTTGTTCCAAACATGTTTGATTCACTTTCTTATGTGGAATACAAGTGACCTGGAGCACAAAAGCAGTCTTAAGTCGCTGGGGTATATTTGTAGCAATAGCCAAAAATACATTGTTTGGGTCAAAATTATAGATTTTTCTTTTTTGCCAAAAATCATTAGGATATTAAGTAAAGATCATGTTCCATGAAGTATTTTGTACATTTCCTACCGTAAATATATCAAAACTTAACTTTTGATTAGTAATAAGCATTGCTAAGAACTTCATCTGGACAACTTTAAAGGCACCCTCAGATTCCAGATTTTCAAATAGTTTAAATATTTTCAAATATTGTCCTATCCTAACAAATTCATACATCAATGGAAGCTTATTTATTAAGCTTTCAGATGATGTATAAATCTCAATTTTGAAAAATTGACACTCAAGATTGGTTTTGTGGTCCAGGGTCACAAATGGAGATATTTTGATTAATTCCAAGCTGCTCTTTTCCATTTAAAGAAACTTAACTATTGAGCTCCAAACATTTATTTATTTTCTTTTCTTTTATATCATTTTAAAGTGGTCCCAGGGTATCTGAAGAGTTTTTAAAATCAAATGTAAGACTTTTTAATACCTGCACAAATAAAACTAATGATGTAGGTCCATCCAGAACAAACCTATATAATCTCAAATTAAATCATTTATCTCAGATTAAACAGGGTGATCGCAAAAATAAAAACATTAAAGGGATAGTTCACCAAAATGAAAATTCTGTCATTAATTCAAAACACCCACATATCGTTCCAAACCTGTAAGACCTTCATTCATCTTCAGAACACCAATTAAGATATTTTTGATGATAGTTTTCTGTCCCTGCATAGACAGCAACGTAACCGACACGTTCAAGGCCCAGAAAAGTAGTAAAAAGTAATAAAATAGATAAAATAGTCCATGTGACAACAGTGATTCAACCGTAATTTTATGAAGCTACAAAAAAACTTTTTGTGCGCAAAGAAAACAAAAAACCAACTTTATTTCAACAATGTATTCTCTCCATTCAGCTTTGATGCGTACGTGGTAATCTGGTTAACGCACGTCAAACAAACTGACACAGAGAGAAAGTATTATCCTTCCCGTCTTCCTTTCCTCGATTTAATAAATGTATACAGCTTATTGTGGAAAAGATACCATAATAAAAATTATCATATGCATCTGATCATATTTATAAGGTGCGTTTTTTTAACCGTGAAACATGCAGTTTAAAAGACAATAGACCCCCTCATGTTTCTGTTATCCCTACCAATATTTAAGACTACTTTAAAAGGATGATTACGGCTTGTGTTAGAACCATCAGATATTTAATACTTTTTTGACTTTAAATTTGTCAAACTGAATTTAGATAATTTAAAACTTTTAGGGACCCACAGGGACCCGGGGTCAAATTGCACACTGTATTGTCTCCTGGCGCATTCAAAATAGCTTCAGTTTTTAGCACTACTTCATGGTGCTTTCTTGTCATTTGAGTTGAGAAACGAATCTCTTTCATTATATGGAAAAGAGCAGCCAGGACATTCTTCAAAGTATCTTCTTTTGTATTCAGCAGAAAGTCACAAAGGTTTGGGATGACATGATGGTGATTACATTGGCATTTGTAGTAGGTGAACTATTTATTTAGCAAACATGGTCTTTCGTCCTTTTTTTTGGGATGCTACATCCATTTTGTAAACAGTCACTGACGATTAAAAATAAATACTCAGTGCGCAATTTTAAAATGAAGTCATGGAGAAAAATAAAGTCAGCGTTGACAACTGTTTCTTGCGTTCCCTCCGCAGATGACGGACAGCTTGCAGGTGGGTTCATGCCTCAGTGCGCTAGCGTGCTTATCTGAATGTCAGCAAGGGTGATTAGTGGAAAACTATGGAAATCAAAAATGCTAATTAATCTGCCTCACAGACGAGGAGGCACATTAAAATTCGCAGGTCTCTCAGATGAGACACGTCAAGCTTAAATTGTGAGTTGGAGGGTTAAGTTGCCTTTATGTGGAATTATGATCAAATCGTATCACAGAACATGATTACATAAGAGCAAAAACTGTTCAGAAACTTCAGCCGACACAATCAAATGAAATATTGATGTCTATCTGATGCGTTTACATTGTAAGCGACATTTGCTAATTTGCTGATCTATTTTAGCACATCAGCTATACAAGCTTATTGGCATAATGTGTATGTAAAAAGAACTTTTTCTAAGAGCAGAGCTCAAAGCAGAGATTGGAGTCATATGTGCATTTTAGATAAACACTCCACTGCTCTGCTTGTCTTTGGGGAGATGTTCTCTGTAACCTGGCCTGATGCCAGCTCATGGTTTCTGTGATGATGATTCCTCTCAGCGGCACACGGCTGAAGACTGCTCGTCTCTAAGTGCCACCGTTTCACAGCACTGCTCCCAGCAGACTCGAAGTGCTAAAAGCAAACACTAACAGTCCTGCAGAGCTCTGACCCTCCTCCTAACGCTCCTGCTTCCTCCCTTCCCCCTCAGAGCTGGGAGGATGTGAGCTAAAAGTGAGCTGTAAAGAACCTTGAGTTGAATATTAAGGGGGATATATCATGTTTTCTGACTGAGTTCCACTTTTTTTTTTTTTTGCCAAAATGTCATTATTTTTTCTTATTAGCAATTTGTTACTCTCAGACTTAAACAACCAGTTTTGTTGCTGTGCCATTAACTCACTCCACAACAGCATTAAAAAAAAGAAAAGAAAACGTTTCTCTTTTTTTTGCCAGCATTTTGATTATTTCACAAAACTCTCACGGCCCCAGAATATTTGTTTGTATGAATATCCTGAACATGCAATGTGTCAAAAGAAAGAACATAGCTTCTGCTTTAAAAAAAATAAAAAAAATAATCTAGCTTTATGCATTTTTTCAACACTTGAATGTGGGTAAATTTGATTAAAAAAGGAACATTTTGAACAACAAAAAACGAGAAAATGTCATTTTTGTCAAAGACTACGTCCAGATCGGAGTAGATGTCTTCCATCAACACCTCCAAGAGCATCCTATACCACTTCCTGGGTTGACATTTCATTCAGTAACATTAAGCAGTTTTGATTTATATGCTGTTTAATGTTGGATGATCTTTTTATCATCCAACATTCTTTTAATGTTGGATGTATTTTACATATGCATTTGCTTACATATGCTATCCTTTGTTTCTGCTACTTCTTTGCCTATGTTTATTCAGAGATTCTGTACTCTTGCAGAAGATGCGTAATAGCACCGTATAACAGTGAAAACATGGAAATCCGGAAAATTTTGTCAATGTTGGGGAAAGTGTTTAGATGACCTGATTGCATTTGAAAGGTGTTATTTTAGTATCAGTGAGATACAATTAGATTTTACTAATATTTTAAAATTAGTTTTTTTGTATATTTTTATATATAGTTTTTATTTCAATTTAAATAATTTTGTTGTGTGATTTTGTCACTTTTATTAGTTTTTTAAAGGTATAGTTCACCCAAAAATTAAAATTGCTTACCCCCAGGGCATCCAGGATGTAGGTGACTTTGTTTCTTCAGAGAAACACAAACGAAGATTTTGAACTCAAACGTTGCAGTCTGTCAGTCATATAACGTAAGCGGATGGGAATCACGGCTTTGAGAGTAAAAAAACCATACACAAACAAAACCAAATTAAACCCTTCGGCTTGTGACGATACATTGATGTGTAAAGACACGAAACGATCGGTCTGTGCAAGAAACTGAACAGTATTTATATTTCTCTAATTATTTCTCAAATTTATTGACACTCCTAATTGAGATTGTAGATAGAGTGTCAATGGTCCATTTGAGAGATAGGTGGTGGTAATACACTTATAAGTCTGAGATCTGCCATAAAGCAAGAAGAAGAAAAAGACGCGTCACGCGCCGGCTGTCGAGGACGTGCTCAGGACTCGCTCCAGGACAGTTCGGACATCAGAGGTAAAAAACTATATAAATGTTGTTCAGTTTCTTGCACAGACCGATTGTTTTGTGTTTTTACACATCAATGTATCATCACGAGCCACAGGGTTTAATTCGGTTTTGTTTGTGTATGTTTTTTTTAACTCTCAAAGCCGTGATTCCCATTCACTTCCATTATATGACTGTCAGACTGCAATGGTTTGAGTTAAAAAATATTTGTTTGTTTTCTACTGAAGAAACAAAGTCACCTATCTTGGATGCCCTGGGGGTAAGCAGATAAACTCAAATTGTAATTTTTGGGGTGAACTATTCCTTTAATGGTCTGAGGAGTTTCCATTAATTTGATTTAGTAAATCAAGTAAAACTAATTTAAAATGAGAAGTTAATTAAAAAAAAAGTAGTTAATTTTTATTTTATTACAGACAGTTTATTTTCAAAATGTTTTTATAGTTTTGGTTATAGGTAACTATAATAACCCTGATGTGAAATGACCCGACAAAGTCTTCTGCTCCTTTCTGTAACAGTATTCTGTATAGTTTACCTGCAAAAGCATTGTGGGATTTCTCCCAGGCCGTACAGAGGGAACAGGAAGGGAGTGTTGCCATAGCGTCCCAAGCATCGCAGGAAGTGCTGCGTGGCCTTTAGTCCTTCCTCCGTAAGGGTCTGCTGCGTCACCATACCGATGGAGTGCAGGACGAAGTCTTGCAGGTTCTCAGTGAGCTTCTTGTTCTTCAGGAACTCTCTGAATGGTTTCTCGGTATAGTCTACAATAAGGACAATTTCAAATGTTTATAGTGTAAAAGGATAATGTGACCTCCCACTCAGCCTGTCACTAATGAATGAAAGGCTGTTTTATTTCCAAAGTAGTTATTATTGCATGTTGAATAACATTGTAATGACATAAAAGCTGCAATTTACCTCATGTCAGTGTGACTGAGTCAGTACAGCTATAGATTAACGGGGACAACATGAAACGCAATCAATTGCAGTGGGGCATATCCACCTTATTTTGCAATGTGGAAGTAAGCCGTTTTCTGTGAATGTGTGAAACTTCTGATTCATTTACTGGATTAGGTAAATAACTAGATGAATAACAAAGTGCAGTAAACGGTAAAAATATTTGTACATTAAAAAAATGTAGAAGATACTTTTTTTCAAAAATGATTTTTTATTAATTTTTTTCCAATTTATATGTTATGTACATCACAATTGTAATTGACCTTTTTAATTACAAAAAGACTTGAATGTTTGTTTTTTTTTCAGGTGTTTTCTATTTTTCTGAAACTGTATATTATCTATATATTCATCAATTTGTTTGACATTGGATGAAAATAAGAGGGAAATAAGTAGGGTGGGGCTTGATTTAAGCACTGCATTGACTGGATGTGGATGTTGTGTGATATTATTGGTTAGGATGATAGTATTGTTTAATAATAATATTTTGAGTATTATTGGTAATTAAGAATATTTCTTAAAAAATTTAGTTTTCACTAACCACGCATAAACATTGCTTTCTCAAAAACACAATCATGTACATACATGCTGCTCACATATTATTGTAGCCCAGTTTGTGCTGATTACAGTGTTATCAGACTTTAGCCATTAATATTTTAAGATACTGACAAAAACACCAATGTCAGGGCATGTCAAAACTTCTCCAGGGCCCCAAACCCCCCTCAGACCCCAGAGGATTAATTTTTTTTTAACTTTGAAATATGTTTTTCTTTAAAATAACATGCACTGATGAATTGTGCTCAATAAGACAAATAACATTCATTAAAGTGAAAAAAGTTCGATTTTGATTTCATGTTGACTTTAAGAACAAAATTCTAGATTTCTAATCTGACCTGAAATCTACAGTAAATGTCTGTGGTAGATCTCTGATGTTTCATGTGAATCTGAGAGCTGCAGGGAAACAGACACAAGGGGTCATACCCTGGTACTCCTCTGGGTGCTGCTCAAAGTCCAGACAGAAGGTAAGAAACTTCATCAGCATTCGTTTCTCCACCACAGTCAGCTGCTTACTGGCAAACACATCTGCCCGTGAACACGGGACCTTCAGAGGAGGAAGAAACAGGACAGAGCAGGTTAAAGTAGTGACATGCATACACAAATATACATATTACACACACTCAGTACAGAGGAGGATGTAACAATTGTGAGGAAACGGCTTACCTTTAGCCCTGAATTACTCACACAGATGGATTTTGCATTACAATGCTGCATTTAATATTTTTAGTGAAATGAGAAACACCTTTTGCGTCAATGTTCTTATCAGGTACATTAGTAAATAGAAATGGATAAATCAAGCAGCAAATCAATTTAATCGTTTTATCTTAGCTGAACTGCTCTAATAATTCTGAATCAGGATGCTTCATATTAGACCTAAAATATAATGCAGTCATGAGGAAAACATGAAGAACTCAGAATTTTGGATTGGGAAGGAAAAATAACATAAAATATAATAATCATTGCGACCCTACATAGGACAAGCAGTTTGGAAAAATGATCGCATGGCAAAAACGTCAGTTAATGCTAAATATCAATTGTCCTTTTGAGCATTTTTACATTTATTTGATTCTGTTAATAGGATTTATTGAAAAAGATCAGCTCCATACCTGTTCCACTTTTCCATTTCTGCAGGTGAGGATACGTCCGATGTTCTTGAACTCTGCGTAACGGCTCACATTAGATTTGATGAGCAGATCCACCAGTGCACCACGTGAATACATCAACTTTGAAGAGGGTCAAAGAGAACACTATAAATTTCATTTCATTGCCATCTAAGTTCATTTAAAGCTAGATGCCAGACTGTGATCACTACATGATGAAGAAAGACTTAGAAAGTCATTTTAATTGTTTAAAGCTAGGGATGCCATGGTGAGGAAATTTTCCCACTGATTAATAAACTTGTGACAACATCAATATTACCAATTACACCACACATTTTACAAGATAAGATATTTTCCCTTCCTTTGAGCAAAACAAATGCTAGAAAATAGTGGATTCATTATTCTTAAAAAAACACAACAACAATAAAACAGTACATGGTAAACCCTATAGCTCAGAATAATCAATTGGTTTGAGTAGGGCAAACCTACATTTTAGTATTAATTTAAACAAATTAACTTTTATGAGGATTTAGAACTTTCTTTTTCTTCATTAAACTGACGCATTTCAAGTACTCTGAAGAGTTTTATTGTTTTGAATTTAATAAAAATGCTTCTTTTAATTTAGAGAAACTCTAATTTAGAATGTTACATTAATTAAAATCAAGTGTTACATATATAAATATATTGTGCAAGATTAATGTCAAGTGAGTGATTTAGTAGTTTGATGTTTTGCTATGCTAATTTCGAGCTTAGTTTAGTCTATATTGTCTAAATGATCTATTTTGCCTTACTCATTTAGCAATTGCTATGCTAATCAAATAATTGTGTTACCATTAAGCATGTTAGCATTTACTGTATTAACTAGTTATAGCTAGATAAGTTTCCACTACTAAAAATAATTAAGTTGAGATTACATGATCATTTTATGTGTTTTAGAATTTTAGGAATTCTTTTCTGTTGATTTTCATTAAATAAAGCAGTTCTTGGTTTACTATTATTTTCTTTTTATTATCTAATATTTTGAGTATCATATATATTTAAATAATACAAACCTTGGAGACAAGGTCGATGTTGAATCTGCGTCCCTCTTTTACCAACTTTTGATATGTTATCTTCTTTTCCACATCTACAGGTGGATCTTCAGGGCTGCTGATCGGCTGCGAATCTTTCTCTTCCTGTGATTGGCTGGGTTCTGAAATGTCAGATGTATGCTGCTCCTCCTTCGGCTCAGAGACTTTGTGCTCCTCGTTCTGCGTCTTAGCATCGGATGCTGTGGTGTCATCACCTGTAACTGTGTCTTGAGCCTCTGTAGGGTCCCCGGTGGTCTCTTCTGATACAGTCTCAGCATTCACGGGCTGACAGCTTGTTAACGGGGCCTTCGTTTCCTCTTCTTTCTCTTCTTCCTCACTATAAAGGACAAATAATAAATACCTTTTGACGCTCTTTAATGTTGTGTGACAGATCGCTTTAGCCACATAGGTTCAAGCAGCACGTGAACTGACCATGTCTTCCTCTTTACTACTATTTACAGCACCAAATAAGCATAAATGAACATGAGAAGGTATGTTGAAATAAACAGAACAATTTACTGAAATGTACTGTGTCTCATGTAATCTCTCAATCAATGTTTCAACTGCAGAAAGAAGTCAATAAAATAGCTTGGAAAAATCATGGAAAGAGAGTCAATGTCCTTAGCTGGATTAGCTAAATTAATGCACTATATTACATGTTCATAATAACATGTAATTCAGTATTTAATGTATGTTTGAATAATGTCATGACAACAAGTGCGGAAAATCGCAACTTTTCATTTTCCTAGAGTTAAACAGTTGAGTTTTACCGTTTTTGAATCCATTGAGCTGATCTCCGGGTCTGGCGGTAGCAATTCTAGCTGTAGCTTAGCATAGATCATTGATTCTGATTAGACCGTTAGCATCTCGCAAAGAGTTTTTATATTTTTCCTATTTAAAACTTGACTCTTCTGTAGTTACATCGTGTACTAAGACCGACGGAAAATGAAAAGTTGAGATTTTCCGCAGCGCCTGAAAATAGGCTAACTTCCGTCAACATAACCAACGTGGCCACCTGCTTGCACAGGGAGCATGCTGGGGACTATTTTTCAGGCGCTGTGTAATATCATTGCGCCGGCTGACCATGGTACGGCAGCAAAGTCCTGATTATACGCGGAAGGAGAGTATAGTCATAGTCCTACGGGCCTAGAAAAATCGCAACTTTAATTTTCCGTCGGTCTTAGTTACACAATTGAACTACAGAAGAGTCAAGTTTTAAATAGGAAAAACATAGAAACTCTTTGGTCATTTTTTAGCAAGATGCTAACAGTCTAATCAGATTCAATTATCTATGCAAAGCTGCAGCTAAAAGTGCTACCGCCAAAACCGGAGATCGGCTGAAGGGATTAGAAAACGGTAAAACTCAACAGTTTAACTCTAGAGGAGTTGGAAAATTAGCCTATTTTCAAAAAATAGTGGAGTGTTCCTTTAAAAATAGCTGGAGTAGAAAGATAATTATAGAAGTAAAATTTTATTTTTTATAAAAACCGCAGTATGTGCAATTTAAATGTTTGTATAAAAAACAGTTCTTTTTATTTGTTAAGGTTCACCCTCATTATTATTATTCTTTTTTTTAGTTATCAAAATATAATTCACAATTGTTAGATAAAAAAAAATTATACCTGTAAAATTGTTTGGATTTTATGAGGAATTGCATAGAAGTGCAACATTGTGTAAAGTTTACTATTATTATTTATTAATTAATTACTTTATTTATTATTGTATATAAGTATCTGTTTGTTAGAGCTTTTTACTTAAAATAGAAGTAAATTAAATTATCCTAGATAGTCCTTCAGTTATTTAAGCAGCCGGTTTAGTATTCTGACATATCGCACAATACCCTAACATTATAATTTAAAATTTAGTAAAACGCAAAGCAAATGTGCATTCAAGAGACAAAACACACAAGATCTGTCTTCATAAATTTGTTAAGGACTCATTTTAGACTGTGTTAGTTGTAAGTAAAATGAATGCCAACCTGGCATAACAGAAAACTTCTAAGTTGGAAATAGAGGAATCCACAGAACTGAGAGGCACCACATCCTCTCCCTCATCAATCAAGCTCCTCCATACTTGCTCCGACTCTGTGATCTGTACCTCCTGCTGATTCTGAGAACACACATTATAAACCAAAATCAAGTGTCGACTACAAAACCACAAGGTGACCTACAGCTTAAAACCGCTAAAATGTAGTATCAGTTTTAAAAAATGTTATTCAGTTACCTATAAACTTCACACAAGTTCACATAAACTAGTATCTGAGTGAAAATGATAAAATAATGACCTTATATTCCTCGATCCATGACAGCAGGCCATTGAATGTGAAGCTTGCCCAGTTTCCAGCATAATAGTTCCTCCTGTAAAATAAAATTGAAAAAATAATAATTTATTCAGCATCATGCAAGTGTTTGTTGTTCTTCTTTTGTCACTTTGGATAAAAGCGTCTCTTAAATGCATAAACATAAATGTTTACGTATATCTCATTTCATAGACACTGAGCATCCAACTACCTGTCCAAATGCAAAACGTTCTGTCCGACTCTGGAGCAGGCTGCCGCAATGACAGACTCGGTGAGTCCTGGGAAATGAACACAGACAGAAAGCATTGTCACCGACCACCATTGCGATCTCTCTCTGAATTGAAAGTTTCACTCAATTTGCGAAATGCATACCATTTCATGCACACATTGCTGAAATGGCAAAGCAGTCCAACTGCTTTCACAATTACACTGATGCTAAAAGCATTAAGGCTCGCTGGAGGCTTATTCACTTTAACTGCTGCGGATACATCCAGTTAGAAACAGCAACTCAGCATAAGGACAATGACACAGCTAACAATATTGTGTTTCATTCAATCTTTCATCTCCCATTTCTAATAAAGCAAGTCACTAGATTTTAGCATTCGCTCTGCCACAAATATGTTGCCAGTGAAACACAATAGTGCTTCAGACAACTGAAATGGTGTGTGGTGGTCATTTGTACAGGGACACAAACGTGACACTCAAAAATAATTTCAGAAATAAAAGAAAATCAATTAAAGGGGTCATATATGTTGCTAAAAAGAACATTGTTTTGTGTATGTGTTGTAATGAAATGTGTTTGTGGTTTAAAGTTAAAAAAACACATTTATTTTCCACATACTGTACATTATTATTTCTACTCTATGCCCCGCATTTCTGAAACGCGTCGATTTTTACAATGCTTATCGGTCTGAAAAGCGAGGTGTACTGTGATTGGCCAGCTAACCAGTGCGTTATGATTGGCCGAATTCCTCAAGCGTGTGACGGAAATTTTATGCCCCTCACCATACTGTGATGCCATCAGGCCGGAGCGACGAGACAAAAACAATAAAAACCATTATAAACGAGGCATTCGTTGCATCCAGTGGGGGCATAATTACTGATTATAATAACTTATAATGTCTTTTTACGAATTGCATTGCATCACGCCGCGTAAACATAAAACCACGTCTGCATTTGTGATCGGAGAAACGACAAACAACAAGCTCTACACTGCTCAAAACTCACATTTAAAACATCAGTGGCAAATCCTTTAAAGAAAAGTATACGTGAGTCAGAAAACTGCGGCATTTTTTAGTCAAAGTTACTCTCCCGGATCAGTAAACAGTCATCAATAAATGGTGACGGAGACACAGCACTAAGTTGATGTATTCCCTCAGCGACCAGCACAGAATCAGCTCTAGGCATGACAAAGTGGATATCGTCCTCTTGTGGAAGACCAAACAAAGTAGTTTTGCCTTCACAACGAAACACACAGCGGCTAGCTTGAGCGAAAAGCCCCGGTTAGCGGGGCTGAGGACGGGCAGAGGTGAGCTGAGGCGGGCGGGATTGAGAATGGCTCCGGTACCGGCGGATCCGAAGAAGGAGCGGGGAAAACGGCGAAAAAAAAAAAAGCCGAATCTGCGATCCCGCACTAAGTTGATGTATTTCCTCCGCGACCAGCACAGATCAGCTCCAGGCATGCCGAAGCGGATTCGTCCTCTTGGAAGACCAAACAAAGTAGTTTCGCTTTACAACGAAACACACGGCGACTTTCACGACATGGGCGGTCGGCGGCAACAGCAATACTACAGCGGAGAAAAAAGTTACGACTTCTTTTTCTTTCTTTCTTTGCGTGCACATTTGGGCTGCATTTTGCTAATATTTCCACATAGTGACGTAGTATGTGGGGGCGTGTTAGAACGAGCCGTTGTAGGGGGGCGTGGCAGAGTCTTAACTTTTATAAAGAATATCGCTTGGTATGTGAGACTTAGTCTTTGCAACTTTACAGATCTCCTTTATGCACCAAGAACTTGTAACACTACAAAGAGAAAGGAAAAAATGAAATGGCATCATATGACCCTTTTAAGAAATGAAAAATTGATTAATCAATGGATAAATGAATTAAATAATTCATTTGGTGCTGATCAACAATGATCACTTAAACTTAGTTCAAATTAACATTACCAATTGCTATAAATAACGATGTTAATGAAAAAAAAATTAAGTTCTGATTTAAAAGTGTTAATTTTCATAATTATTTGTATATTAATATGATCAATTGTATTTTCAATTTGTTTATTAATTCATTTGTTAATTTGTTTATCTTCTTTATATTTGATTATTTAAGATGATCAAATTCCATTTATTTATCCACATTTATCCAAAAATCAGTGGTTGATTTGATCAATTTTTCAATTAATTGATTGATTTCTCAGCAGGTTTATTATTAACTAAAACTAACACTATTAAAACATTTCTGTTACTTGAAATAAGGCTGAAATAAAATAAATACACTATAAATAAAAAAGAAACAAAGTTAAAAATTTGAAATGTTGCCTGAAATTTGAAATGTTGTATGAAATTAAAAATTGAAATTAAAAAAAAAAAAAAATCATGAAAATGGCTCAAATTAAACTAAACACTACAATAACATTCTCAGTTCATTTATTGATTTCTTAATTGATTTATCAATTTCTCATCTGGACCCCATCTGGAGCATTCACATACAAACCACAAAAACGCCATGAAACAGAAGAATATATAGTAACTACTGTATAAGGAGCAAGTGGCATATGACTGTTTTTGCACAGTTTATGAAAGTGCAAGCAGCATGAATTTGGCAATGCTGATGCTGCACAGCATTTGGACAGTCATTTACAGAAGGTAAACATTTCCCGGATAACTCACAAGTGCTCGTACAAGCTCTAGCTCACAGATCCAATTGGTATATTTACTAGCGTACATACTGCTTGAGCTGAGGTTTACATACTTCGCAAAGCCGCACTAAAAAGGCAGACGGAACGCGTGGGGTCACTGAGAGCATGATTGAGCTGCACCGGGGCTGAAAACAACTCCATTAAGCCGCTGAAGCGTCCCTGTCCCTCCATCTTTCTTCTTCTTCATCTGGCCTCGCACAGCCCCATCTCACGCACACAATGGAAAAGTGATTTATTCCGAGCAGGTCCGGCGTATCTTTCCTAGCACTGGCTATTTCACTGATGGAGAATCCTGGGATTCTAGACACCCACATGCTCTCCTACAATGTGACAAAAAACCTTTGTCCAAATATAATGGCAAGACATAGAATTTCACCCTGTTGACTTTCATAATTCCTGATTATATTGTGCTGATTTATCATTGCACATTATTGTAAAATAAACAAATAGTTTCTTTGTAATGTTTTATCAAAAAATCACTCTGTCGAAATTTCAACCCCTCCTGTTCTCTATATTCCTGTTTTTATCATGTCAATTTTTCACATTCCAATTCCTGATTAATAAAATCTGGTTCCACAATGTTTGTAACAGGATTGTGAAATCGTCCAAATTGAATGGCATATCATCCAGATTCAATGGCAATTCACCCTCTTGACTTTAACAATGCATGTTCCTGAATTTATTGTGCCGATTCAATGTAAAAATTTTTTTTAAAAACCTCCCATTTTTTACAATCCAATAAATTCCTGATGGATAAAATCTAGTCCCGCAATCCTGTTCCGATGAAATACGTCAAATTAGAGCTTGAAATATTTACTATGGAATAACTAATATTATACTACGGCGCGACGTGAAGATACGGAATCACGAGCACCATTGGATAAGAACGTTCTGAGGTGTGCAATTATTTTCAGGGAAAAGCATGGCGAACGTAGTTCCAGGCAGCTCTCTTGACCGCATTACAGTTCCATATCACTTCGCATAGTTTACTGTAATAACGGAAATTAGCATACAGTACCTATACAGCACAAAGGAATTACTGCAGTCACACGTGCTCGCACACTACGATGACGCAGTTTGCACAAAAAGGTGTTGTCAATGCTGCCCTGACGATTGTATCAGTTAGCCTATATAGTGTAGCAACTTAAAGGCTAACTTACACATGACATTTCTCACTAGCGAGGTAATAACAGCGCTTGTTTTAGAGACGCTGCTGCAGAACCACTGTTGAGGGAACACCGAGGTCGCGATTCACACAAGCTCTCGCTCCTCTCTCTTCTTTCGATAATTCATATAACGCATTAGAAGCTATCACGGCTCAACCTCCATTACCAGCTTTAAAGAGTTTTGGAACTAGCAAAAGAGTGTTTGGATGAGATGCGGCGGAAGAAATATCCTACTCACATAGCGATTCAAGTACAAAAAAAACGGACGAACACTTTAAAATATGTTATTGATCGTGTATTGCGGTGTGGTAATAACCGTAGTATATAAGCCGGAATAATGGACTCCGGGCCGCTGAATATTAGAAAAAATAATGCACACACGAGGTGTAACGGCATCACCACCTAGGGTGTGCATTATTTTTCTAATAATTCAACGGCCCGTCGTCAATTATTCCTTACATAATGCATCCTTATGTGCTTTACAGTGACATCATTTTATAAAATCACCTGAACTGAAGAAACCTAATTATATTTATGGAAAAGTATTACATTAATTCACTTGGCCTGTTTAAAACAGATGCATCTCAATTGCGCCCCTACCAGAGCAGCAACAGCGCGAGGAGCCTCAATATACAGTGGGGAAAAAAAGTATTTAGTCAGCCACCAATTGTGCAAGTTCTCCCACTTAAAAAGTTGAGAGAGGCCTGTAATTTTCATCATTTGGTATACCTCAACTATGAGAGACAAATGAGAAAAAAAAATCCAGAAAATCCAATTGTAGGATTTTTAAAGAATTTATTTGCAATTTATGGTGGAAAATAAGTATTTGGTAATAACAAAATTTCATCTCAATACTTTGTTAGATACCCTTTGTTGGCAATGACAGAGGACAAACGTTTTCTGTAAGTCTTCACAAAGTTTTCACACACTGTTGCTGGTATTTTGGCCCATTCCTCCATGCAGATCTCCTCTAGAGCAGTAATGTTTTGGGGCTGTTGCTGGGCAACACGGATTTTCAACGCCCTCCAAAGATTTTCTATGGGGTTGAAATCTCAAGACTGGCTAGGCCACTCCAGGACCTAGAAATGCTTCTTACGAAGCCACTCCTTAGTTGCCCGGGCGGTGTGTTTGGGATCATTTTCATGCTGAAAGACCCAGCCACGTTTCATCTTCATTGCCCTTGCTGATGGAAGGAGGTTTTTTCAAGATACATGGCCCCATTCATTCTTTAGTTTACACGGATCAGTCGTCCAGGTCCCTTTGCAGAAAAACAGCCCCAAAGCATGATGTTTCCACCCCCATGCTTCACAGTAGGTATGGTGTTCTTTGGATGCAAATCAGCATTCTTTCTCCACCAAACACGACAAGTTGAGTTTTTACAAAAAAATTATATTTTGGTTTCATCTGACCATAAGACATTCTCCCAATCCTCTTCTGGATAATCCAAATGCTCTCTAGCAAACTTCAGGCGGGCCTGGACATGTACTGGCTTAAGAAAGGGGACACGTCTGGCACTGCAGGATTTGAGTCCCTGGCGGCGCAGTGTGTGTTACTGATGGTAGCCTTTGTTTCTTTGGTCCCAGCTCTCTGCAGGTCAATCACTAGGTCCCCCCGTGTGGTTCTGGGATTGTTGCTCACAGTTCTTGTGATCATTTTAACCCCACGAGGTGAGATCTTGCGTGGAGCCCCAAATCAAGGGAGATTATCAGTGGTCTTGTATATCTTCCATTTTCTAATAATTGCTCCCACAGTTGATTTCTTCACACCAAGCTGCTTATCTATTGCAGATTCAGTCTTCCCAGCCTGTTGCAGGTCTACAATTTTGTTTCTGGTTAGGGTTCTTAGGTTCGTTAGCTCTTTGGTCTTGGCCATGGTGGGGTTTGGGGTGTGACTGTTTGAGGTTGTGGACAGGTGTATTTTATTATATAAACAAGTTCAAAACAGATGCCATTAATACAGGTAACAAGTGGAGGACAGAGGAGCCTCTTAAAGAAGAAGTTACATGTCTGTGAGAGCCAGAAATCTTGCTTGTTTGTAGGTGACCAAATACTTATTTTAAAGAGGAATTTACCAATTAATTCTTTACAAATCCTACAATGTGATTTTCTGGATATTTCTTCTCATTTTGTCTCTCATAGTCGAGGTATACCTATGATGAAAATTACAGACCTCTCTCATCTTTTTAAGTGGGAGAACTTGCACAATTGGTGGCTGACTAAATACTTTTTTGCCCCACTGTATCGGTCCAGATAACACTGAAGATGTTTTTAAAAAGTGTAAATAACCTCTGGCCGCCATCTTTTAATGCCATTTATCCTATCCGGTATTGATTTTTCCACATCATGTTTGCTAAAGACAAACATTACCTGTCATAAAGTTCTGATGCCACATAGACATGCTGGGCGATAAATAATAGATTTGAGCTGGCAGGACTTTGATGACCGGGCAAAGCCCGAAATGCTTTCAGCAGGAATTGTATGAAATCATAAATCACTCTTCATTTAAGAGAACATTCCAAATGGATTCTATCTCTGCACCTTGAAAGTCATATTTTAGGTATTTATATCGAGCTGATGGAGCGAGGGGCGGGACTTGTGAGAGAGAGAGAGAGTAAGAGAGTAAGAGAGAAAGGGAGAGGGCAGGTCACTTCTCTTACACTCCACCCATTTGTGTCACCCATCCCCTCTATCTATCTCTCTCACACATATACACTACGCTGTTGTATATTTTCCTTCACATCTGTGGGAAGTGTAAAAGAAGAGTTCAACCATAAATGAAAATTCATTTACTGAACATTTACTCAGCCTCCTCGTTCTGAACCTCTGTGACTTTCTTCTGCCAGAAAAACACAAAGGGAGAAACTCAGAGCTGCTATTCCTAAAAGGATAAATAAAAGGAATAGCACACCAAAAGCGGTCCATACAGCGTTTGCTCTATATTCCAAGTCTACTAAAGTCATATGATTCTCTGTGTGAGGAATAGTTCAATTTAAGATTGATCGCTCCCCATAGCTCTCAAATCTCATTCGTATTTCAGCATATTCAAACTCGCTACAACTTGACTGGTTGCTAGACCCACAGCAAACCAAGAGTGTTTGGCATCACTGATGCAGCTTGACTGTATGTAAGGCAGTGCAATTTTTCGGATTTTATCCAATTAATTTGAATGTCACGTTTTGGATGGTTAATAGGGATGTAATGATATCAAAATCTCACTATGACGAGAGGGGCGGGGCCGAGAGCCTGGGAACGGAGCGAGGCCGATTGAGCACATGCTAATAGCGTGACACCTTCGCCACTCACCGGTCTCAAGAGTCCCAAGGAGGAGCTCCGAAGAGTAAAAAAAAAGAGGACAAAAGGATTGGACGAAACCCATGTTGGGGAAGATGACCAGCCTGTGGCGCAGGTGTCATGCATTTTATCTGTACTCCACCGGCCTCCTCCGTTCTCACGTCTCTCTGCCTCCGCCCCTCTCGTCACAACTCACGATAACGATATTATTGCAATGTCAATTCCACGCTACGTATTTCTTGCGATATATATCTATTTATATTATATATATATATCTACATACAAAAAAAAAGAATGGGAAAAAATGAAAAATTGTACATTTAAAGTTTTATTCTAGCTAACGCACTTTGTATTTCAAACAAGAACAAACTTAAATTAGAAAAAAGTCACGTGATTGACTTTTACCTAGAACTTTAAAGGGGACTCACACCCTCTTTTTTTATTTGTGATATACTGTCTCAGTCTAAATTACATTTACACTGGTGTTTTAGAAGCCAAACAAATTAGAATATAATAATAATAACAACAATGACAGTAATAGCCATATATTGTAAAATAATTGCACTGTAAAATAAATGAAAATGAATACTTCATAGCAGGCACGTGCACACATGACATCAAAGGGGGCTTGAGCACCTGCCCTTTTTCTTCCTCGAGAGAAAGTGCCCTTTTTTCATGGGGAGTTTTTTACATTTTTTTTATAAATGAATATGTATTATGTGTGCGTTTCTGTTTGCGCACAGCTTTCCCTGTCAACAAATAAAATTAACAAAATATCAGGTCGGTCGGGAAATGGTGAGACTGTCGTGTTCGATGCCTTTCTCCCCGCCGGCTTCTCCGCGAATAAACTGTGATAATGTGAGAAATGTTGAAGGTGTCGGAATAAATTTTGGTTTGACTGTATATTTAATATTTACAGTGAAGACTATGCAGTGCTATTTTACATTTGATTATTCGGTTTCTGTACCTGGACACCTACAAACTTGAAAAAACTTAAACATTGTTTAAATAGCACAAATAAATAAATAGAATGAAAATACAAATTAAGCAATTTCAAACAGGGTCCACTGGTACAACCTGCACTGGGGCCCCCGCAAACCCCAGCTACGGCCCTGCGCACAGCACAGCAGTGTAGCACACATTGATCCGCACATCACATCACAGACAGGCAGAGAGCGCAGAAGTGAAGCCCTCCCTCACTTTCCAGTTGTGTTTGTCTTGCTGTGGAGGTGAGTGGTGATGAACAACATACTAAGCTACCTGTGCCTCGAATTTACAGTTAAGGTAACACTAATTATCCAAAACAAAGTTCAATTAGTTAAAGGTGCAATAGGTGATGTCTTCAGAAACTTTTTTTGTTATGCTGGTTGAAAGTCTCTAAACATCCCGATAGCAATCATTATGTTAAGTGGTCTAAATGTATTTATCTGTATTTATTTATTCTGTGGAAGGCGTAGGACCAAGTAATGTTCATCCAATCAAAATGCTCAGTTTGAGTGTTTTAATTGGCTTTCCTACCTGCCTTTCAATGTATGTATCTGCATACCTCTGCGCTCCCGGTTAGCGCAGACAGGATACGTCATCAGCGCATTCACGCAAGCTGTGCAGACAGAGCGAGAATGGCAGAAAAACATCAACAACCTGATCTTCCTTCATGGTATTGAAGTACTTTTAAAGTTTTCTCACCGGTAAATGACACATGATTTAGCCCAGCGGTTCCCAATTCCAGTCATCGCACATATTTTTGCATGTCGTGCTTAGTTTACACACCCGATTCAATAACCACTCGTTAGAAGTGTGCTACGTCATGAACTGTGTTCCGATCGCTAATCCTACGCCCTTAGGCAGCATGGTTTACTTCACTTTGGAACATGGGCTGGAATTGGGAACCACTGATGTAGCCAATTGTAATGTTGTCTCTGCTATAATTCTGGTATGTGAGCGTATGTGCGTTCAGGGGGCATGGCTTTGGACGGCGATTGCAGGGAGGGCGGGACGTTCGCTTTCAGTGCTATCAGGCTAAAGTTAGCATTTTCCAAGATCTCCTACTGCACCTTTAATTTGTCTTGCTAACCTCCAGATTCAATGAGCTACCATGTAATAGTTATCTAAAGTTTAGCTAAGGCAATATATCATGGGCATACAGGCGAACTTAATGGAGAAACGACAGCTGAATACAGTAAAATTAATAATGTCATCAGAATTGACACATTGATATGCAAATAATTCGCATACATTTGACATGGCATTGTAGATGAATAGGATAAACAAAATAACTAAAGCATATCACCACAGAACTTCCCCAGTTATTAGTTAATGACTTACATCAAGAGTCTTTTACCTTGAAATGTTGTTTAAATATGCAGATAGCTTGTTTTGGTTAATTTAGAAGAAATCTACAGAAGCAGAGGGTAGTAGGCTTAAAACAAACACCTTAATGTGTATTTTGGAAATGTCATTTCCATTAGAGCAAAAGAAGACACGAAAGCAAAATAGACCAAAATCTAAAAATTGAACAGTACATGAAGTGTCCTGCCTTAAACTGTAACGTCATAATCTTAATCTCAGGCTCCTCATCTATAGGCTATCCATTCTATTAGTATGTTGTATGCTGGTAGATCTTAACAGCCCTCCCTCAAATGTGAAAAAGTTCTCTTCACAAAGTTGGGTGTGTGTGTGTGTAAGTGAGTGAGTGAGTGAGTGTGAGTGTTTATGGTATAGTAAGTGTAATTATGACATTTAATTATAATTATAACACTGTGAACTGATTATTTTGTAGACATCTGTTAAAAAATAAAACCTGAAGCAATTGGGTGAGTGTGAGGGAATTAAAATAAATTGGTAAGTCAGAGTTGTGTTAATATATTTAACGTTATGTTTAGAAAAAATTAAAATAAATAGGCCTATGAGAAGTGCCCTTTTTTCCACTTGAGCCCCTGCCCCTCAAAATGTTTGTGCGCATAGGTATATTATTTTGCTTTACACTACAGCAGGGAAAGTACAATACTTCTTTCCTAATTTCTACACTTGAGAGATATTTTGAATTTGGGCTGCAGTAACATTACCTATTTAAACCACTAGCTGTCAGCAATTCATGCTACACTTTTAAGCTTTTATTTTGATGGAAACGGCAGAAGAGCTTTTAATTTGAAGGAAAACTCCAGCTTCAGTGAAAACATGCTTAAAAACCATAGACTGCATAAAAACATGGAAGTAGTGTCCGTGACGTCACCCGTAGATTTCCGAAGAGCGTTTTTGAAGCTCAAAATTGGGCGGAGGTGGCCGTCGCCATCTTGGCAGCACGTCACCGAAAATGATAATCGAAAATGGGCAAAGAGGCGTGAGCAGGTTGCTGAAGCCACGCCCACCTAGCTATATAGACCAAACTAATTTTTTGAACCAGGCTGTAAACATGTTTTTTTCTGCTTTTTGACTCCCTTTTGCAGCCAGCCTCTAGCTGCCAGTTGATGAATTACTGTTTAAGTCACTTCCGTGTTGGCTTCGTGAGAGAGAGCGGGAGGTTGCCGCTTGTTACAAACACGCATCTCACTACAAATCTAGTGAAACGCTGTAATCATCTGCAGAGAAAATAAAGCATAACTGGTGGCCGTTGCGTTCCCAAAGACCTCCGTGAAGTTGGGCCCCCTACCCAACGCAATTGTCAATAAAAAAATTAGTTTGTGCTGCTTCGGTTTTTTAGATATTAAAATAATATTTAGTAATCATTCTGACGTCACTCAGTCCCCCACCTGCTCCAAATTTACCCCAAATAGTCTTGTTTGTTTGTGCTGGTAATATTAAAAATTTGTAAAGATTTTTTCCTAGTCAACTTGTCGCACGTTTATATTGATATAACTAACCCTTTAATCATTTATTTACTTGGTTTCATTGCCGGAAAGTGAACCAACTCCAGTATAAGGCTAAAAGCAGCCTAATGTATTTAACATAATTTTATAGAAGCATTGCAAGTTACTAATTATAATGTCTACATTTCCTCAGTTATTTAAAAAGCAGCTACAGAAAACGAAGCAAAGAGCATTTAAATTACCAAAGAACACTGACTTTAGTCTTCGACTTCGAGTATATGCACTTTAAAAAACACTCCTATTACAATCAGTGAAGCTGTCTATGATGAATAAATCTATTATACTTACATCGCACGTACATCTGCCCTTTGTTCATGAAGAGAGAATTCACGAGAGAGCTGAACTCATAGTCAGCGAGCGCGCGCTGAACAACAAAACTCTGGTGTTTCAGCGATGAGTCATCTGAATGCCTCTGATTGGCCACTGCATTTATAAGCTCAACGGAATCGTGTGTGATTGGTTATAATGTGCAACACTGTAAAAACGTGTAAAAAGAAATATGATGGGACAAATAAGCCCTAATATTAATTAGGTAATATTACTATTCTGATAATAATAATAATAATATCGTCTATTGGAACAACCCTACAAAATAGTAAGTATTTTTACAGGTATTATTAATGATTTATTCATAAATATAATATGTTTTGGGGGAGATTGTATCATATAAAACTTTACAATCTACTTTAATTTAATTCTTTTAATAAGGCTCTTTCCCCAACATTATGATATAATTTAAAAAAAGAAATTAAAACCATGTTCATCATAGAAGAGGTCTATTCAAGTAACTGTGTATGAATTGCATAATTTATGTATTTTTTAAGTAATTAGTATGAGTGTCATGTTAGTGACAAAGAAAAAAAATCAGTATAAATTCATAACCCCTTCAAATGAAGCGAGTGTCAGTGTTGGCCTAAATGAAATCTAGATGCAGATGTCTAACAGAAAAACATTACGTTTCAAAGTCATAAACCCTGTTACAATGATCACTGACAATCTACAAGCAGTCTGTGACTACGACGCCCATTGGAGGTCCTACTAACAATCAATTCCACACTAATGCTCAAGGGCCATGAGAAATCAATCACCTGAAAAGAGCACAGGGATATCTGTGAAGGTGTTCTGTAATCACATGACTGCTAATGGAGGCTATTCAAGCTAAAGGCACATGGGGTCCAAGCAAGATGAATAGTTACATTAACCCAGGCTCAAAGTGCGGGCCGGTGAAATGGCTGGCTTGTTTTCTTCATTGCTGCTCTATTAGCGGCAGGTGAGGGAACAGCTCTGATATGAGATGAACTAAACATGCATCTCGGTCAGGCCTGTCAGCCAATGATTGCTGAGCCTGTAACGATGCTCTTCAGTAAAGAGTCTTGTACCTTCACATTGTCTGCATCCTTTAGCCTCTACAGCTGCTGTGCTTCAGTATACATTCATCATGAAATACTGTTAAATACAGTTACCGTTTGGACTTTAAGCAGCTGGCAGAATAGCTGTCAGTGCATTAGTGCATCCTAAGCAACAAATCCAGACAAGAGCTTATGTCTTATTGGTTGGCGAGTGTTTAATTGCAGCATGAACAAAAACCTTTTTAACATGCTCACTGAAACAAAAAATGTTTTGTGATTTAAAAAAAGTTTAGATCTCAGGGTGAATAACTTTATTTTTAAAAGCATTATATAATAAAAAAATATTTTTTACAATACGTTACCATATTTCTTTTTAATTACAATACAAGTCATTTTTGCATTACAATAATAAAAATTACAGGGGGAAAATGTGCTTATTTGTAAATGAAAATGTCATCACACACAGTGCAAAAAATCCTAATGGTCTTAAAACAGGTTTAATTTTCTTTGAGCAAAATATAATTTCATTTAGAGAGAAGTTCTACATTCGTTTTAAGAGATTTAACAAAAAAATGGCCATGGTTTTATGGCCTGGAAGAAGTATTTACAATTGGTAAATTCTAGGGGTGGGGGAAAGGGGCAAGTTATTTATTTTTCATTGGCTCAAGTTAAAAAATATAGATGCGAATCATTACCCTACATTTTTTTAATTGGATGAATGAAACATTTTTTTCAGTGTACAAATAACTTATTATACTATAGCATACATAACATACCATATTATATACAACTTGGGACACATCTGAACCTTTTCTTAATTACAGTATTTTAATTATTTATATTGTACATGCAAATAATTAAATACATTTTAGCATTATTGTTCACATTTAAAATAGATTTGATCATTTTACTTCCCATTATAAAATGTATTCATAAATAACAAAATAATGATACCAAACAACTTCAAAGCTTTACAATACTAGCTATATAATCATTCATAATAATGTCAATACTCTGCACCAGGGTAATATTGATTCATTATCACAAAACAGAGCAATGCAGAACTACACTGTCCAAATTTGTCCCTTACATTCACTAGGTCATTCTGACATTATAGTCTAGTAAAGGGATAATTCACACACAAATGAACATTCTGTTCACTCACCCTCATGTCATTCCAACTATGACACCCGTTATTATTGCTACTGTTTTATAACATCTCACCATACAATAGGTGCAAATATCTCCACTACTTGCACTAGTATAATAGCAATTAAAACTACAATTTCCACATATTGCAAAGAACATACGTTATTTGTTCATAACTCTATAAAATCTATTTTATATCACTTAGTTGTAACTAGTATCGCTTAAGAAAATACGCTATTTTCCCTTAGTGTAAATGGAATCCTAATTGCTATTTGCACTTGTAGCGCAAATAGCTGCGGCATTTCTATTATGCTGGTCAATATTTTTCCTTTGCTGGGACCAATTTCAAACTATTCCAACCACACCTGATGCAATAACCATTTATAGTGAATAACAACATAACTTATGGACTGAGTCATGTGCATTACTTGTGGATTACTGTGATGTTTTTATCATCAGGACTCTAATTGTGACGGCACCCATTCACTGCAGAGGATCCACTGGTGAGTGCAATGTGATGCAATGCTGAATTTCTCCAATCGTTAAATGAAGGAAACAACTCATACCTCTTGGCTGGCTCTGGGATGAGTTAGTTTTTTTTTTTTTTTTTTGAACACAGACTTTTTGTTAACCGTTTTAAGCATATGTCGTCTTTTTTTTTTTTCTCACTCTTATTTTGCTTTTTTTAAAATATATTGTATAATTCATATTGCTTCCTTGTTTGACTCATTTTGGGGTATAGATATAAAAAATATATATTTGAAAGATACTTATTCTGTAGATATCAGACATATGAAAGTTTCATATCAAACACGAGATCTTGAGATATAGCTCTAGCTTTCTACGGGAGCTGATTCTGGAAGTCATCCATTGAACCTGATTAGCTCCATACACCGCACAACAACAACTGCAGGAAAATAACCTGAAGCCAGGGGGAATTTCAGTTTGCCGTTTTGTTCTTGATTATTCTATTTCACTATAGGCCTCTGAGCCAAACAATATAAAAAATTAAAAGGTCCACAGGCATCTGCTCCCACCTCAGCAGACCCTGAGCATGGGCTCTCCGGGGACAGCCAGGTCAGGTGCGAGTTCACCAGCTGATGGGCCGCGACCGACGGGAACGCAGTCCTTCACACAGTCAGAGGGTCTAGCAGGCATCATTATGGGGGCCGCAGTATTCATTAACAACTGCTCCCTGTCCATATCCTCATTTGTTGCCGTATCCAGCAGCAAAAACGAGGGTAACTAGGGAGTCTGGGACAAGCACGCTTGTCTGAGCAACCTTGACACGGAACGGAGTCTGAGCAGAAATAGTCCAAGCTGTGAGTGTCCCTGTGTCACCGATTGCCTTGGGACCAACTGGCTCTGGTGGTTTTGCATGAGCGGAACCAGAAGTGGGCCAGATATATTCATTTGCACACCATCAATCACAGCACAAGAACACTGCTCTTAGCCATCGCACTAACCCCTCTTTTCTTTTTTCTTTACTACCCATCTACCTCTCCTCCCTGCTGTGAAGAACAATGCCCTGCACCAGTGAGTAACTTCCTCTCCTGCTGGCTTCAGCACTGTCCTGAGGATCTGGCCTGCATATAAACACTTCTGCGCTTTGAATGAGGACACTAGAGAGAACGAGGACAGTATGGTTCCAGGGGTCTCGCTCTGCACCACGCAGTCCAGTAAAGTATCCACCCTCCAGAGGGTCCGCAGCACAACACAGATTCAGGGTCAGCTCCAGTTCTGTTAAACGACAAACTGTTTTTTTACGTGCACTACTTTAGAGCACTGATGCACTCAATAAAGTAGGGCTAAACTCTAGACCAGGCCAGGGAATGCTAAACTAGAACAACTGTCCACTGTAAAACTCACTGTGCATTCTTGGTTGGTAGTCGGTTGGGCTCTATAGACGTGTCCCTATCTCGCATCGCCGATGGCTGACAAACATCACGATGTTGAACCGGCATCGTGATTCCCCCCCACATTCTGCCGCATCCCAATTCCGTGTTCGGAAAGGAAATTAAGTGTACTATGGAACCCCTAAAGGGAATAAATAGCCTACGAGATGGGAGGATAAACATTTTTTTTTAAATACTTTCTCTCACAATTATATCGTTGGGTAATTGTGGGCATCAGGGAGCCGCTATTAATATGCAGGGCATTGAAACCGCTTTTGAATGCGTGCTCTCTTTTTACTTTCACTTTCGAGATTCGTGATCACACGGACTCTATACTACGGAGCGGCAGTACCTACCACACAAGGGCTGGACGATATGGCCAAATTTATATCACGATATAGTTCTTAATTTCGGTCGATACGATATAATTTCGATATCGATATGAACACTATTAAAAAAGCTTCATAAAACGGCCAAGAACGGCCACAACAGATGTTTGTACCTACAAACTTATGAAAAATTATTTTGCCAACTCTATGAAACCTACTCCTATCAAACTATATAATATTTTAGGAAAAAAAATGAAGCAAATAAATAAATGTTCACCTTGTATTGGTATTTAGCCTCCATACAAACAAGAAATGTGAAATCACAGTCAAATAAATCTCAGACTCTCCTTATTAATATTAATATTTTTTACTTCAAACTAGAGGCTAACTACCAGTCCAAGTTTTGACGTAAGATTTCTTTATTTTTTTAAAAAAAAAACAAAAGACTTCTCATTTCTGCTCACCAAGCCTGCATTTTATTTGATCCAAAATGCACCAAAAGCTGTAACATTTTGAAATATTTTTACTATTTAAACAACTGTTTTCTATTTGAAAATAATTTATTCCTGGTGATTTCAAAGCAGAGCTTATAGCATCATAGCTCCAGCACATGATCCTTCAGAATCATTCAAATATTCTTATGTTGCTGCTTTGCTGCTCAAAACCATTATTATTAATGTTGAAAACAGCTGAGTAGATTTTTTTTCAGGTTTCTCTGATGAATAGAAAGTTCAGAAGAACAACAATTATCTGAAATAGAAATCTTTTGTAAAATTAAAAATGTCTTTAATGTCACTTTTGAACAATTAAACATCTTACTAATGAAAGTAATAATTTGCGATAATATACATTTTAAAAGAGCCTTTTAGATGGTATAAGTGTAAATGTGACAAAACCTTTTTTATTCCAGATAAATGCTGATCTTGGATCTTTCTATCCTCAGAGAATCCTGAAAAATTTACTCCACTGTTTTACATATTGATTAAGCACCAAATCAGCATATTAAATGATTCTGAAGGGCTCATTGACATTCTAACTGGATTAGGCCTAATTATGCTGAAAATTTAGCTTTGATCACAGTAATAAATTACATTTTAAAATATTTTTCAAATAGAAAACAGTTATTTTAATAGTAAAATATTTCACAATATTACAGCTTTTGGATAATAAATACAGGGCTTGTGAGAATTCTTTAAGAAACATTAAAAATCTTGCAGTTCAAAAACCTTTGACTGGTAGTGTAGGCTGATTATTCTTATAGATTGAAACGTGCATTAACCAGGATAACGAGTATGAAACACGCTCCGAGTTGCTTCAGAAAACCAAAAAATAGAGCAACAACAAAAGCATGTTGCTGAAAATGGGTTTATTCTTGAAAATGCAAACTGCTTGTCTGCCAGCAGGAGGCGCTGTGAGAGCGGTGGAACTAACGTTTTTCTCCAGTAACGGCTGTAAACAAAGCAGCCCCGCTCATGAACGCTACTTTATCAGATAAAAATGCCATCGAAACTATTCTGAAGACAGTCGGTTCCCTTCAGAGATACATTCATATAAAACACCCGCGCCGTGTTATGATTTTGAAACGTGCAGTGCTCATGTTTATTCAACGAAGTCAAACGCCACAAATAAATCAATGTATGGGAAACACTGGTAACGTATATCGAAATATCGGAAATGTGTTTAAAAATCATATCACCGTTATTGAAAAAAATTATATCGCGATACATATTGATATTGAAATATTGTCCAGCCCTAACCATACATTTGACAAGATTAGATATTTGTCATTGGTGCTCAGTATCTGCAAATCATTCACCATCGTCCTAAGTCATCTCTCCTAACTCTGTTTATGTGGTAAGTGAAATTTCATGTACTGTAATGTAACAGTCTACCGCTAGCAAGCGGCTAACCATGTCCCCTTTAGTGGCTCCGTATAACTCGTTATTCGTTTCGTGCCTTTCTGCGGTTCTGCATACGGATTCATGCTTCGGGCACACCCCTAACCCCACCCCCCGATGTCTGTAGACATCCGCCCCCTCATCACTGTTCATCACCCCGCCCCCATTTCACTGTAGACATCGTCCATTGCCAATTTGGTGGACATCGCCCAACCCTAGTTGGTAGTCAGGAGTCCAAGCCATCACCGTTGTGCCCTAGAATCCTAACCCCAGATTACCACAAGGGAGATGTTTTGCCAATAAGTGTACTGGCTAAAGTTGCTTTGGATATAAAATAATTAATTAATATCACATATTTAATATAAAAACTGACTTTGACTTTAGTTATCAGAAATTATTAGATCTGTTTTTGTGGCTTGTAGCAATATCAAATAACTTATCAATTACTATTAACAAAACTAAATACTATAACTAAAATATTAGTATTAATAGTAGCAGTATTAGTAGTAGAGTATTTAAAGACAAGAACTATGTAAAGTTGTAAAAATGTGTTATCAATATCATTAATTATTTTTAATAGTAACTGTTAATAACAAGAGCTCATAATAATAATAAGACAATAAACAAAGAGCTTTTAATATTGTAAATAATGTGTTCATAAAGCAATAATTTAGTATTATATTATATTGTTATATATAACCAATGCATTACTTTATACACTACAACAACAAACAATTAACAATTTAGACAACAAAGTTTTGTAATAATTGTTGTAAATATTAAGTGTTAACAATAATGTTTATTATTATTATTGTTTGTTCTTATATTGCCCACATACTTTAGATTTGTTTTATGCAGACACCAAACAATATACAATATGTTGTTAATACATTTTTATATTTTTGTAATAATTGTTATTATTAATTGCTGTACATATTAAGTGTTAATAATACGAATTATGATTATTTGCCAGATATATCAGATTTGAAGAATTTCATGTTTTTTACAGTAAGATAATAGAACACAGTACAGTAAAATAATAGACACTAAATGTGTTATTCATGTTAATAACTACTGTAAATTCGTGTTTATAATAATAATAAATTATTGAATTCACACACAAACACAGTGAAGCAACATTAAAGTCAGTGTTGCTCCATCACTGTCTCCAGCTCATCTGTGATTCAGGGCCAGCGTAAGTCACACATTATTCTCGGATTTCTTTTGCACTTTCTTACGGATTCGCTCCTATTACACAATTCAGCAGTCGAACGACTGTCAAAACAAATATATAAATGCTATTCTTCATCATACATGTCAAAAACACGCACGCGTTCATATGTCGCGGTGTCTGTGGCAAAACACAAAGAGCGTCATTCTTCACTCATTTCTAAAAAGCAATACCAGGCACAGAAAACGCCTCTGTAGCGCAAACCATTAAAAATTATCATGTTAATGTTGATATTTCATACCTGTTCCGAGAATGACAACATCAAATTGAGATGGGAGAGCCTCCGCAGCCATCTTGAAACTACACACGGTCACGTGACACGCTATAGCGTGACGTACACTTTCTAGTACCTAAAACATACAGATTTAAACACACAGTAGCCAAAATGTACACAACATCTATTCAGAACTGGAATCCTCCATATTTGAAAAGAAAGAAGAAAAAAATGAAACCTTCAAAATCATTCAGGCTTTTTGTTGACATTTTCCACACGTCTCATATTCTTTGATTTCGCCTCCTGTGTATCGAAATTGGCTAAAACCCTGTCTGTTTTTTTTTTATGGATATTAATTAGAAATATGATGAAGACACCATTCATGAATGTTATGTAGTTAAAGTGTTTTGATATTAATGTAACATTTACATGCAAGTAGGGATATGCCGGTATCAAATTTTCATGTTGCGATTAATTGCTAATGCTGTTATCACGGTATACAGTATTATCACAATATTGAAATTTAGTTAAAAAAAAGTGCTGTCATAATACAGTATAACAGGTTTAATAACTTTTTTCTTATAACAAAAATAACTGAACATTTAAATGCAATAAAGCAATACAGAAAAATGTATAAAGTTAAAAGTTTTACACAGATTAAAGTGCAAAAGAACTATAAAGACCAATAGGTATCACTTTACAATAAGACCTCATTAGTTAACCTTAGTTAATGCATTAACATTCACAATGAGCAATAGCTACATTTGCTACAGAAGTTATTCATCTTTGTTTAAAAATACAAGTCTTAGTTCATGTTAGCTCATTAAATAACACAGTTGCAACTTTCGATTTTAACAACGTGTTATTAAATATTGGAATACCTAAGATTAATGAATGCTCAGAAGAATTTTTCATTGGCAGTTTATGTTATCTAATGAATTAACTAATGTTAACTAATGAAGCCCTAATGTAAAGTGTGACCGAACAATAAAGAATCAAAACACTTTCAAACAATATCTAGGGCATGTTGTAGTCCAGATTAAAATGTAAAAAAAGTTTGAAGATAAATAGCCTATTAAGTCTAAATATTAAAGTATTTGGTGCTGTAATGAACATCATAGCATACACAAATCTGAATGGCTGTTTAAATCATTTAAATGATTCAGAAACAGAAAGTAGTGCAGCTGCTTTGTTTACAGGGTTTCCGGGGGAACGGCTGCATTTAAATGAATTATTATTATTATAATTATTATTATATATAAATATTATTTATGGGCAAAGGTAGCGCCATCTACTGTCAGAGAGTGAAAGTGCGCTTTCATCCAGAGCGTCTCTCACATGTTCCGCCATGTGCTTCTCGTCCGCGCTTGTTTACATCAGAGTGCGCACGCGTCTTTCACGCAGCATACAGCGGTGTTGTGCAGTTTGACCAGTTTATGGGAAAAGTATTCTTAAAATGCATTCAAAATTCTGAATAATTTGTTATATATAATTATTCATGGTATTTAGAAGTGCACACAATAACAATATCGTGCATATTTATTACCGTGATATATCGCATTACCGAATACCGGCACAAGTCTACATGCAAGTACGGTATATTAAACATAAACATAGGCATATATAGAAATGGCAAGTGTCAACGATTTTAAATTTAATTTCACACAATATGACTTAATGTAATGTTCCAAAATGATTTTTTTCTCTGTATAATGTACACTACTTTGCAAAAGCCTTAGGCCAGTTAAGTTAGTCTGTAATGTTGCTGTTGAGCATAAAAAAAGATTGCAAAGTTACAAAGCTCCAAGTCCACTTCAAAAGGAGATATTTTAACAGAAATCACTTTTCAAAAACAACAACAAATGACTCGTTTGGACTACAACGCATATTTCCGGGATTTGTGATATCACAAAAACTGACGAATGGGACGAGACCTGGTTGAGCTGCACTAGAGAAGGCAACGAGTGTTATCACTATGTCGGAGACACGCTAGCTTTCCCAAGGCAGACGAACTTAGAGTGGTTACAATCATCCGGGTTTAAAACGCGCTCAAATTGAATTGATTTTGACGCAATATATACATGAAGAGCGCAGCGGGCTAGGTACGCGGCATGACATTGCACTGGCCAGCTAACCAATCACAGCACACACAAGCCCAGCTAACCAATCACAGCACACAAACTGGCCCAGCTAACCGATCACAACACACACTGGCCAAGCTAACCAATAACAGCACACACTGGCCCAGCTAACCATTCACAGCACACACTGGCCCAGCTAACCAATCACAGCACACACTGGCCCAGCTAACCAATCACAGCACACACTGGCCCAGCTAACCAATCACAGCACACACTGGCCCAGCTAACCAATCACAACACACACTGGCCCAGCTAACAATCACAGCACATTTCGTATTTCAGAAACCGGGCCTTCATTTGATACAGGAACTAATCAAGCAGTTTATGCCAGACTGAGGAGAGAGGTGTTGTAATAATGTAAAATATGTGAAAAAGTATGTGTTTTTCGAGCAACCTAGTACAGAGAGCCTGTTCTAGTACACCCCCCCCCAAAAAATCAAGACTTTGTAAAAGAGCATAATAGGACCCCTTTAAGCCAGTTATTTCTATCTTTTGCTGTATGCGTCAGTAATATCCGTTTATGCACAAGGAGTCTGACAACAGCCAGTGTTCCACACAGAGATCTGATCTCACCATCATCCAGTCCATCTGGTATTAGGCAAGGCAAGGCAAGTTTATTTGTATAGCACATTTCATACACAATGGTAATTCAAAGTGCTTTACATAAAATAAAATAAAAAAAATAATCACAAAAATAAAACAAGGAATTTAAAAACTTTGAAAAAAAAAAAAAATTGATTTAAGAGTTTTAAAATGAATTTAAGAAAACGATTATATATAAAATACAGTGCAATCAGTTCGGACTTCGCACAGTGCTCATTCAATAAATGCACAGCTAAACAGATGAGTTTTGAGTCTGCATTTAAATGTGACAATGTTTTAGCACATCTGATCTCTTCAGGAAGCTGATTCCAACTGCGGGCGGCATAATAACTAAAAGCACATTCCCCTTGTTTTGTGTGAACCCGTGGTATTTCTAACTTACTCGATCCTAATGATCTGAGTGGTCTGTTAGGTTTATAATCAGTGAACATATCTGCTATGTATTTAGGTCCTAGGCCATTGAGTGATTTATAAACGAGTAAAAGTACTTTAAAATCAATCCTAAATATAACTGGAAGCCAGTGTAAGGACCTGAGGACTGGTGTAATATGCTCAGATTTTCTGGTTCTAGTCAAAATCCTGGCAGCAGCATTCTGGATGAGCAGCAGCGGTCTAATGGTCTTCTTGGGAAGGCCGATGAGGAGACCATTACAATAGTCCACCATGCTGGTGATAAAGGCATGAACAAGTTTCTCCAAGTCATGACTGGAAACAAAACCTCTAATTCTTGCAATGTTTTTGAGATGATAGTGTGCTGATTTAGTTACTGCTTTGACATGACTACTGAAACTAAGGTCTGTCTCCAGAATCACACCAAGATTCCTGACTTGATTTTTAGTTGTTAGACCCCTAGAGTCCAGGTATGCATTCACCTTAAGAACTTCATCTTTGTTTCCAAATGCAACTTTTCTTGGTTTAACTGTAGAAAGTTCTCGCACATCCAACTGTTGATTTCATCAATGCATTTGGCAGAGGGAGTCAATGGGGCTGTATAGTCATTTGGAGATAAGGCTAGGTAAATCTGGGTATCATCTGCATAGCTGTGATAGGCAATTTGGTTCTTTCTCATTATTTGACTTAGTGGGAGCATATACAGGCTATTACATGAAGAAACAGAAAAAAAACTGAGACAAAATCCAGAATAACTGTGGCAAAGTCTCAAAGATGCTTGAAGAAACCTTCCTGCAAAGCTACAGTCCTGTGAAACGTTTTAGGCACTTAAAAATGCTGCAAAGTGAGGATGCTTTCAAAAATTATGTCATTAATACATTTTATTTATCAATGAACTTCTATTAACATTTGGTGTGACCACCCTTTGCATTTAAAACAGCTTTTGTCCTTGGTACACTTGCGCGTCGTTTTTCAGATAGCTTTCCAGGAAGGTTTCTTCAAGTGTCTTGGAGACATTGCCACAGTTCTTTTGGATTTAGTCTCGTTTTTTTCTCTGTCTTTATGTCCTTCCAGAAGGACTGGAAGATGATGAGATCAGATCTCTGTGTGGAGCACTGGCTGCCGTCAGACTCCTTGTGCATACAAAAATCTCACTGGATTATTACAATTAATGGCAAAAGGAATGTTTGGAAATGTAAACCAATATTTCCCACTTACACACTAGGCCAGGGGTAGGCAAGTTCGGTCCTAGAGAGTCCTGCAGAGTTCAGCTCCAACCCTAATCAAACACACCTGAACAAGCTAATCAATGTCTTCAGGATTACTAAGGGTATATGCAGGAGAGTTTTGTTTTCGGGGTTGGAGCTGAACTCTGCAGGACTGCGGCTCTCTAGGACCGAACTTGCCTACCCCTGCACTAAGCCTATTGCAAAATATAGAAATAACTGGCTTAAAACCATGGTTGTTTTTGGGGTGAAAAGAGAATGGCCCTAAGAACTTCTTGCACAAGTAAGTGATCAGTGTTGGGGGTAACGCATTACAGTAATGCGAGTTAAGTAATCAGATTATTATTTCTTAGTAACTAGTAAAGTAACGCATTACTTTTTAAATTACAAGAGAATATCTGAGTTACTTTTTAAAAAAAGTAATGCCAGTTACTTTTTTTTCCAATTTATTGATTGACAGCTCTCCTGTCCCCATGTTGAGAGAAATCAGAAGATGTTACTGTAGTTCTAAAATAAATATGAATATGCATTAATTCATCTCACTCACACACACACAAAAAAAAAAAAAAACACAGATTCAGTATTCCTCAAAATGAATAAAAATAATGCAACTAAGAATATGACGCAAACCTGCAATAATTAAATGTTAAACAACACAAATATGCTTTATGCATTTAATCCCATTCTATTTTAACCAATGTCTTTGCTTCTGACCTTAGATGATCCAGTTAATAAGCAAAAGTTACTCTAGACAAACATTTGTGTCTTTTGTTTATTGCTGAAGTGTGTTGAAATGTCTTCTTCTGCATTCTACTGTACGGACGTAAATTTACTTTCCCTTCAGCCTGAGGCTTATTCATTTCACTTTTGGTGTGAAAAGGCTTTTATATTTGCCAAAAATATTACTTTTTTATTTTAAAAACAGACAAGCAAGCCCTGTCCAGATTTAAAAAGTAACGCAAAAGAAAGTAACGCATTACTTTCCATAAAAGTAACAAAGTAACATAAGTAGTTACTTTTTTATAGAGTTACTGTGATACTGTAAAGCATTGCTTTTAAAAGTAACTTTCCCCAACACTGGTAGTGTATGTTCAGAATGTTCAGCAGGTAGACTTATTTTAATATTCATAGCCTACAAACGCAAGGTGAGGCTATTGAAAAGAGATCAGTATGCTGAAAACTTTTCTTTTTTAATTCGCCAATGGCTTATGTTCCCAGCTGCTGTCAACAACAGAATATCGTTTCTTCAAATAGCAGGAGTTGGGAAGAGGTTTTAATGATGAGCTGTCAAAATGCACTCTAAGGCTCTCACAGCCACTGACAGCCAGCTATCAAGATGTTTTTTTAAATCACATCTAAAGACATCTAACCTCTTATCAGAAATATTCATTAGAAAATATATGAGTATATTTAATGACTGAAATGAGTCTCTTTTTTTTTAAGCTTCTTCTGGCAGCTTTTAATGTCAATATTTTTTAATCCATGTGTCAATTTAGGACCTTGTAAAAATGTCGTTTTGCAATTAATGATTTATTATGATTTGTTATTATTTATTATATCATACAAATGCTAAAAATGCCATACGAAATATTGGAACAATTAAATCAAACCAATCATTATTCCAGCAATAATGCATTATAATTTGGCAAATCATTTGTAAAAACAAACAAAAATCCCATTTTACAGTAATGTACTTACAACAGAAGTATGGGCCAAGACATTCCATTACAAGTAGAACTGTGCTTGTACTTTTTGGTGACTACAAAACAAAAAAATATATAACATATAAGTTGGTATTAGCAATTGTACATGTCTCATTCTAATACATAATGCGTCTTCAGAATATTCATTCAAAACCGTTTGTATTTGAACAAGTCCTGTCTGTAGATGTCGATTGTATGATTTACTGTATTCTTTTTTACAAACTAAGGAATGAGTCTAGATTTTTTTTATGGTCTTGAATCCATAGGTAGCACGGAACCCAAGCGTCCATAACAAACTGTGTTGTTTTAAAAAAAAAAAAAAAACATTGAAAAGGAAAGTTGGTTGATATAATTTCACAGAACTTTTGCCAGTTTTTAGGGGGTTTTTTTCACTCAAACGATTACACATATCTCCAAAGTATAAGCTTCTGAACCATTTGCTCCTGAAACAAAACAAGGGCCCTTTTTAGCAGCTTAAGGGGTTGCCCACTTATAATTCATATATTTCAAGAACATTCTCCTTATCTCCAGATATGCCAGAATGCACCGGAGAATATATTTCAGAGCAGCTTCATCTATTCTCTGAATATTCCTATCTGCATGTTCCACATGTTTCTGCGGCTTTCTTCATCGCCAGTCAAGGGTTTTGAAAAATCATCTTGTAAAAGCGCGCTGTGAGGAACTTGCGTTCTATTTTCTGCATACCGTAGATCTCCAGAACTTTAGTTTTTTTTGGTGCTGTGTAGTTCATTGGTAAACAGAGAGATGACCATATCTCCCGAAACAGACAGAGGCAGCGCGGATAACCCTTAAGACCTTTCTTTTCCGCAGCTTTCTTGACTTTAACATCACAGGCTTTGTCACTGATACTTATTTCTTAGGGACAGGTGTTTATAGCTTCAAATAAGACAGACTGGTGACACTTGATCTTCTTTAGTCGGCTTTTTTAAGCACGTCTTGTCCATGCTTAAAACAACAGCGGAAAACAAGACAGATGGCTTACAACAGGAGAACCCTTTTTTCTTCTCTTGCTCGCTCTCCCTCTCTCTCTCGTATCTGACACACCAGGGATGCTTTTAACAAGAGAGTTTGTCGCAGCGTTTGTGATGGAGGGGTGTCTTCATGTCAACGGCTTGTTCTCCGGGGGATACGGCTCTTTTTTTAATCTGAGGGAGAAATGAAAAGCAAAACCTGTGTGGATTGAAATCATTTTCATCGTGTGCCATCACCTCGTATGTTCAGAGGCATTTAGTTCTGGCTGGTTTTGAAAGCGAAATCAAGGCGACGAGCGCTACAATGCTTTCCGCAAGAATCAAGCGCTCTTTATCTAGCGAGAGCCCGCACCTTTAGCCGCAGTCTTCTGTGAGTTCCTCGGGCTTTGATGCTCGCTTCTGAGAGTCCTCAGGCTCATTCAGGGCTTCTGTGTTTGGAGAGTACATCTACTTTGCTGTTTTGTTGCCCGTTATTACTTTCAGGCCGGGCAAAGACGTCTCCAAGGACGGGTCCTACCGTCTCCTGCTGTATCTTACAAGCACTTTGGAGAGCCAGAGTTGATTAAGAAGGATTAAGATCACGATTCAGACAAGGAAAGAATACACAATTAATCAACAGAGCCACCGCAACCAAAACTAGACTACACGTGGAAAAGTTGCAGCCTTCGCCGCCAGTGTTTGTTCAAAGATCTGGCGTCCGTTCAATCGGCGATTGCGAAATACTGTGGCAAAGTTTTTCATACTTAACTGCAACTTTGAAGTGGAATTCAAGGAGACTTCACAGTTCATTTAATTTCGCTCTCAGCTCTTTTTGAGGGTGGCCATCTTGAGTAGAGAGAGGTGAGCGGTGGCAAAGCAACGTACAATGACACCATCTGTCAGGCCCCTCGTAAACTCTCCAAATGAAACATCCACCAGAACATTATTGCATTCTAAATCTCACCATAAATATAAATTAATTTAGAGATTGGTTATCAGAGTGTGTCACATTGCGAATGCATGGGTGATGCAGACATGCCCTGATGAATACGTATCAGCGCTGATAAACGCTTACACAACTCAGTGTAAACTTATTATATCATTTGTTCAAGTTCCCACGAAGTTTGTAAGTACTCTTTTGTATCTTTAGAAATCTCATCAAGAATATATCAAGGTCTAATTTCACCCCAAAAGCATGCATAAAAACATAAAAAGAATAAATAAATAAATAGTTTGTTTCAAATCTTGTGCATTGCATTGTGACATTATATAACAAATCTTAATTCATTTACATTGTATTTATATAATGTGGCAGTATTTTGTGTAAACTTAAACTACATTCATTGTCATGCCACAAGTATTGAGGTATCATTTTATCTTTATATATCTTATCAAGAATATATCTAGGTGTAATTTCACCCCCAAAGCATGCATGCTATTAATAAATATTTTGTTTCAAATCTTGTGCATTGCTTTGTGACATTATATAACACATCTTCTTAATTCACATTGTATTATAATGTGGTAGTATTTGTTATACTGTTTTTAAATCATGCTGATTTAAAGGGATAATTAAAAAAAAAGTTCTGTTCTGACTTTCTGTCTTCTGTTGAACACAAAGATATTTTGAGAAATGTCTCAGTGTGTTTTTTCTCATCATTATAATGGAAATCAATAGCAACAACATTTCTGAAAATATCTTCTTTTATGCTTCGCAGAGGAAAGAAAGTCATATAGGTTTGAAATGGAATGAAGGTGAATAAAATACAATATATTTTATTTGTGTGAAACTGTCAGGTTCACTACAGAACTCAAGATCCAGGGGGCGTGGTTGGATCCAGATCCAACTCCTCTATGGAAGAAAAATAATGCCATATGTCTTTGAAAAAAAACAAAAACGTTGAATAGCACTAACTGAAAAAATAATGCATTGCATTAACAGTGCTTGCATTTTAATGCCTTGTATTTCAAGGGCTTGCATTTTTAGGCCCTGAAATTTAACATAGTTGTTTATTTAAGCTTTGAATATTTCAATTCAAAATATTTCACACACATTTTCATAATTAAAAATGTAATAATTCATATTCACCTTCCAGAATTCACTTCTAAAATATTCCAGCTGTTTAAAAATACGATTTATAATATTCGACAGGCAAATTTCGGTCAATTTTATTTGACTTTCCAAATTCGCTTCCACAAATTCAGTGGTTAAAATTCGACAGACAATTCGCCTTTGCACATCCGGGAGCTGCAGGAATAGCAGTAGAGCACCGATCCACGATCTCCAGCTGCTGTCAGTCGCTCACCAGCAGGTGGCGCAAGCGGCTGTTGATGAAGACCAAAGCAAGAGGTGGATTAAGTCATTCATTCACAAAAACTGATCTGCAGAAATGTAGAAAGCACTAAGTAGAAGTTTTGATTATCGGGGACAGTAGAAAACATGTGAAAAGCTGATTGTGTGTATGTTTAATTCAACATCGTCACTTTTTCCCGTAGCTTACATGTTACGCCAGGGGCAAGTTTCAGCTCAAACCTGGTCGCAACGTTTGTGCTACGGTTTCCGGTTTTTGGAAACGACATTTTTCCTGGACAACGGAATTGACCCACAGCGTCCGCACCCAAGGTTTTAGCGTACGTTTTCCTCACTTCTCTTGTTTGTGGGTGTGTCAAAAATGTCAGCCCAATCAGCAGCAACATGTATGTAAACCACGCGGTATTAAAGAGACAGCTCACAATGTAATTAACATCAAAATAAATTCACAAGAGCAAGTATATTGTTTGCTCATGATTATTTACATTAAAGGCAAAATAACTAAAACAATAAGAGCACAAGTATAGATCTGGAAATTCTTTAAGTCTGTATAAATATAATTTAGTAATTACAATGTCTTCTGGTCCATATACTTTCCTTAGGAAGGTGTGCTAGACACAGATTAATGTAACATAAAAATACTATACATAATTATATATTTTGCTACTGTATTATGGAGTGACACTTTCATAAACCCCTCTGATTATATAATGGTAAATAATAACACTAACTTGGCCAAACACATGATACAGCATAATGATTAGCCTAATATTCCAATAAAAATAATAAGGTCATATACAGGTGCATCTCAATAAATTAGAATGTCGTGGAAAAGTTCATTTATTTCAGTAATTCAACTCAATTGTTAAAACTCGTGTATTAAATAATTCAATGCACACAGACTGAAGTAGGTGTTAAGTCTTTGGTTCTTTTTAATTTGTCGATTGATTTTGCTCACCTTTCAAAAAAAAATGGCACTGCTGAGGTGGTAATGGAGCCAGGTTTCTTTGACAGTTGAGCCTTCAGCTCATTCATCTGCATTTTTTTTGGTACTACGTCATTCTCATTTTCCTTCTACATATGACCACTAACCCCATAGATTCAGGTCTGTGCATTTTGCTCGTCACCAGGTCAAGCACACCACCACCACTGGGTCATTTTTAAACCCACCTTTTGGTTGCTCTGTTAGCAGCTGTAGGCCACACGTATGCCAAATCCCTGCTGGAAAATGAAATCAGCATTATAAAGCTTGTCAGCAGAAGGAAGCAGGAAGTGCTCCAAAATTTCTTGGTAAAACGGGTGCAGTGACGTTCAATGTTTTGCAAAAAACATGTAGCACAATGGACCAAAACCAGCAGATGACATTGCACCCCAAATCCCCACAGACTGTGGAAACTTAACACTGGAATTCAAGCAACTTCGGCTATGAGCTTCTCCACCCATCCTCCAGACTCTAGGACCTTGGTTTCCAAACACACCTGACATATAAAACTTGCCTCTCATCGAACAGAGGCGATGTATGTCAACCACTGGGCAACAGTCCAGTTCTTCTTCTCCTTTGCCCAGGTAAGTTGCCTCTGATGTTGTCTGTGGTTCAGGAGTGGCTTAACAAGAGGAATACGACAACTGTAGCCAAATTCCTTGACACATCTGTGTGTGGTGGCTCTTGATGCCTTGACCCCAGCCTCAGTCCATTCCTTGTGAAGTTCACTCAATTTCTTGAATTGATTTTGCTTGACAATCTTCATAAGGTTGCGGTTCTCTCGGTTGGTTGTGTATATTTTTCTTCCACACTTTTTCCTTCCGCTCAACTTCTGTTAACATGCTTGGATACAGCAATCTGTGAACAGCCAGCTTCTTTGGCAATGACTGTTTATGGCTTACCCTCCTTGTGAATGGTGTCAATGATTGTCTTCTGGACAAACTGTCAGATCAGCAGTCCTCGCCATGATTGTGTAGCCTAGTGAACCAAAAATGAGAGACCATTTTGAAGGCTCAGAAAAACTTTGCAGGTGTTTTGAGTTGATTAGCCTGATTGGCATGTCACCATAATCCATCCACATTATACGACCTAGACAAGTGACAAGTTGCTGAGCTTTATTGTTAAATGGCGAGCCAAAATCATCAACAACTCTAAAAGAACCCATACAGAACATTTACGAACTTACTCATCAGATTCTGTGTGCATCCTGAATTTATTTATACACAGTTTTCACAATTTGAGTTGAATTACTGAAATAAATGAACTTTTCCACGACATTCTAATTTATTGAGATGCACCTGTAGATCATAACACAGTCTCGGAAGTAAGAAGTGGATTATCCTTCATCTGAAATGTTTGTCTTTTCATCCTGATCCTGAATGTTGGATCACAATAATTAGGAACCACAGTTTGCACAAATCCCTTCACTCTATTGGGATGTTCTCTTTTATTCTGGAGGGCAAGGGCAGTGACTGTAACATCGAGCGTATTTGCAGTATTAAACACGTACATATATACACCGTTCTCAGCACCGGGTGATAGCTATCTTCAAAAAGAACCCACAAGAATGCGCCTTCCTCCAGCTGCCATAAGCCTAAGGCGTCCTCCGAGCCAACAGGGTGTTCAACGCACCACCGTTTCCATTTAAAAAACGTTTTGCACCGTTTTGTCTGGGCTGAACGCAGCCCTGCTTTCTCTACCGCAAAGGAGATTATAATGCTGTTTTACTCGACGCTGAAGTACAGAACTAACATTACATCTGAGGAAGACATATATATTGCTTTCGGTTGCTTAGTTTCCGTAACTTTGTATCATGGCTTGTGGGACGCTGCTGTAGCACTGTAATAATGGGTTCTCCCCCCTCATGGCCATAAACGTATACTCCAACAGAACATTCCCCAGGGCGTTCACCCCAAAGACGGGTAGCGAGTGATAGATAAGACCTCAGATCTCAGAATACACTTTATTGTTGATTATGCGAACTATATACAGGCAAGTAAATGAGGTCAGAAGAACGCAACGCGCTCCATTTTCTTTATAATTTCTTTCCCTTGCGACCATGCGACATACTATAGAGTCAACAGTCCTACAAAGATATCAATACCACGATTAGTTTTAACAATATGCAACCACTTTATATTGACATAAAATAGGAGTTCAAAACCGCCTAGGTGTATTGTTGCTGCTCACGTCTCAAACTTTAAAGGGGCCATATGACGTTGCTAAAAATAACATTTTTTTTTATTTGGTGTAATGAAATGTGTTTTTATGCGGTTTAAGGTTAAAAAAAAAAAAAACATTATTCTCCACATACTTTACATTATTGTTTCTACTCTATGCCCCACCTTTCTGAAACACATCGATTTTTACAAAGCTCATCGTCCTAAAAAAGCAAGGTGTGCTGTGATTGGCCACCTATCCAGTGCGTTGTGATTCGCACGAATACCTCAAGCGTGTGACTAAATTTACTCCCCTTACCATACTGTGCTGCCTGCGGCAACCACATGTGACGACTCCGGGCTGGACTCCGCTTCGTCACGGTGAAAGCCGATCCGGTGATCCACAGAGCGAAGTTGATGTATTCCCTCAGCGACCAACACAGATCAGCTCCAGGCATGACGAAGCCATATAGTCCTCTTT
>JADLZN010009598.1:41687-67459 GCA_018155175.1 Sinocyclocheilus anophthalmus | reverse complement strand
AAGAGCATACACTCTTTTATGGGGGACTATTTGCATAGAGATAATGATAACCGAAATACACGCTTTTAAACGTAAGCTGCACACGTAGAAAGATTACAGGCAATTAGAACATGCGTGTATAATGATATATTTGCATATGGGTGATTCATCAATTAAGGGAAGTGTTCTGTTACTTAGCAATGATTATAAAAAATGCAATCCCCCCCCCCCGCCGCTTTGAAGGTTTTTTTTTGTTTTTTTTTGACTTCATCATAAAAAAAAAAATACAAAAAAAATATTTATCTTTATTTATTCCTTCTCTTTCTAGCTAGTGGGATGGTAAGGTAGTGGCATTTAAACAATGTCTAAGAACTTGGTATTACAAACACTTCTTGTGTCTGTTTGCCTCTTTAAAAAGAATCGCTTTATGTATCCCCCAATAGTAAGCCACTTTGGATAAAAGCGCCCTTCGGCACTAATAGGCATAAATGACCTAAATGTAATGAAAGATAGATAAGGACTATAGCGGTAAACATTTAACTGTGCGCTATACTTCCTATCTGAATGTCTGAAAAGACCGGAATAAATGATTTTTTTGTGTTGATACATTTCTTAAAATCGAACTCATCCCACACCAAGGCATTGACACTTTTATACGTATTTATGAATACAATTTCGATTTAAATAATACAAATGAGTACAATACAAAATAATTTATAACAAGTAGCCTAATCACTGTTCCCAGAAACATTACTACTACTACTTACATACTGCAAAAGTTCATTGTTAGCTAACTTGTTAGCAACTTCTGTTCTAGAAACTGGAGGGAAAAAAGAAAAAACATTGAAGATCCACCCATATCAACGTGTAAATTAGGCCTACATATAACAAATATATCACAAAAATCGCTAAACCAATTTAAGTTGTGCAAAAAGACGTTAAAAAACTGACACAGTGGGCAACAAATATGCAACCTAAGACACTTCTTGACTATTATTCTTGGCTATATGTAAAATAGTAGGCCTGTTTAGTAAACAGAGCGTTCAGTGTTGCTATTTAAACATTGAAAGTTATATTGGGTGACTTTTGTTACTTTGACAGTTTGCCTCATGAATGGTGTGGAATTGGGACTGGAGCTCCTCGCCCACTCAGATTGGATTTGTCCTCAATGAGGAAAGCGGTGGGGGGGGGCGGGGTTTGTGCTCCACGTGGGTGAGAAGCACATCCCTCCATTGGCTACACAGATGACTGCATTACATGCGCCTCCTCTGATTGGGCAGGGCTTTTGTGGGCGTAACCACAGCGGCACAGTGGAAGCGAGATACGGTGAAACAACTGGCATTATTATGCGTGTTTCACAGGAGTTGCTCTTCGCGATGAGGGCTGCGCTTTAAAAAGAAAAAAGGGGAAAAAAGGTCGCGTTGGTTTTGCAGTACACTGTCAACGACAAAGGACTACAGTTATGCATTTTAACTGAATATGCATTTTAATGCACTATCGGAACGAGAGAATTAAATACTGCAGTGTAAGAAGCAGGAGCGATCACCAAACGGGAATAATCATTGGGAATATTTTCCAAGAGCTTTCACAGATAGCTTTCCACTGAGAGATCTAGCCCTATCCGTCCGCTTCCATCGACACTGTCTCCTCTATCGTAGGCTATCGAATGGACCAGCATCCGAGCGCCCGGAGCTGCAGCAGTCGCGGAGCTGCGCCGTCCTGCGAGAGCGTCTCCGGCGAGCCCCCCATGAATTTGTACATCCACTCCACCACCGGCACACGCTTCGAGCTCTCCCTTCCCGCAGAAGAGACCGTGGAAGGGCTAAAACGAAGACTCTCTCAAAGACTGAAAGTACCCAAAGAAAGACTCGCTCTGCTACACAAAGAAACGTGAGTAGTAGTCTGATGTGTTACTTTTAGACTGCACGGTTAGTTATTTTTTTTAACAATGGTTAAGAGCCGGTCAGAAGCTGGGTTCTTGGCTGGGCTTCCGAATGGAGATTTTAAGCCACCTCTGATGGCAAGCCGTTTTAACATTTATTACTTTAAACTGCCTACCGATAATGCTCTTGTCTGTGGTGTGTTTATATTACTCCTAGCAACATCGACTGTTCCAGATGGCGTTAGTGGACTTTCCATTCCTAATAGAAATAGAACATACCAGTACGACAACGCAGAGAGGTGACGACTCGAATGAAGCCTTTAAGTTTCCCCGGAAACATTGGAGCATATTCTTACTAGTTCTTTTCAGTAATGGGACAGGTATCTCTGTAGGTTTACCGCTGTAACGAACTGAACGGCACGGAGCATGCAACGATGCACAAGTTCGAACAGCGAGTAGTGATCTAATCTCTCGCCAGGTTTACGACAACACTCATTCATATCATTCAAGGTGCAGTGTAATTAGAGGGGGACAACCGGAAACATACGCTCCAGTATCGGGACACTACTTATGTGACGAATATTTGGGATATTGATACTTAGCAAAACGCATCACTAGAGGCGGGAACGAGCAGCTGCGGACTAGACTATAGTATGCCGACGGAGTAGATTCATAGTGCTATATGTTAACAAAGAAGGTAGACATGTTACCCGGACACACACATAATTAGTGTTAAGGACTATACATATCTATAATTGTTGCCATAGACACCCTGCGTACATCGGGACTCACCCTGGTTCATGGCTGCTTAAACATCCATACTAACGTTCTGCGTTCCGTGTTGTCCTATCACCAGGATATTTTTTGCGGTTCGCGCAGTCCCAACCACTCCTTAAATGAGAAGGGAAAGTGTGATCTATGCGGTGGCACTAGGTAGGGCTTGTGTTATCGATTAGTATATATTAGCCGGGGTGGCAAGGTGCAAAACGCTGCATCCACCCCTGGGACACACTCGTACTACTATTCCCCTTACTAAGGTGCGCCATCGGGGCGCAGTTTAGGGTCCGTCAGTTGGCATGCATAGGAAATACAATGCCTCATCACGGTGACTTAATACTCGGTTTTTGGGCGGTGGAGAGAAGAGCATGCTGTGTTAGTTTGTGTTGTCTCTGTTCACCAGATGCCCGGGCGAACTGGAGAGCAGTCCTAGTGTACTCGACCAGCGGCTGCTAGATGTTATCTGAGCAAACATAAAGGTATGACACACGGGGTGGTTTTAGTTTTCAGTGCCGGGTGCGCACGTATTGCCTAATCAAATTGCATCGTGGGTTGTGGGAGCTGGGAGGTTAGTGAAAGCTGCCTCTGTTGTCCTTCTTCGCATAATGACCTTAACAGTTGCATTTGGGTATGTGTGTCATGTTGGCTCCGTCAGTGAAAAGCCCTCACAAGCTCACCACCAAAGGACAGCACCGGGGAAAGGGCAGAGACGCGCGAAACGCGTCGGGGGGGTGGGTGTAGCTGCCTGCCGGGCCAAGGCTCAGTCCTGGGGCGGCAGGAGGTGGGACAATTGAGCCTCTTTGCTCATCGAGAGTTTTCCACATGAGGTCCACGTAGATACAGAGATTTGAAACAGATTGGTGTGGGGCAACGGGAATTCAAATACATTCAGACGGGTTCAGGCTGGATACACTTGGAGGCAGGCAGGGGGCTCTGGGGAAGAAACAGGCGGTGGACAGATTGTGTATAGACACCCCGTGTGAATTTTCTGGGCTGCGACAGAGAGTAGTCTACCTAGAGGGGAGGGGACTGGGGGGGTGCATATACCGGGCGAAAATGTAGATCTAGACTTTAAGAAAACATCTACTCATAACTGGCCAAAAAAAAAAATTTTGACTATGATGGTGTGGGGTGGAATTAAAGAAGAGGTCACCAGAAGAAGACGCAAAAAAAAAAAAAAAAAAACCTTGACGGTGGCCAATGGAACCCACACGCGGAATGAGGGCTCTGGCTTTATCCCATCCCAGTGCACACCCACAGCAGTGAACACCCACTCCCGGAGCAGTGGCGTCCATTGATGCTTGGCTATCTCGGCGCCCGCGGAGCGTTTGGGTTCGCTGCTTGCCAAGTCATCACTCAGTCATGTATAAAGGGGAAGAGAGTCGCTTACATTTCACTCCCCCACCTACAATCCCTGCCGGTGAGCAGACTCGAACCCGCAACATGTCGGTTACGAGGTTCGATGCTCGCGAACCAGTAGCCCCGGACTATCCCCAAAGTTTTACCTCGAGTCTTGTCAGCGCGGGGTGGCTCACCCGTGGGTCGTTCCCAGACCGTTGTAACCCTGTGTCTGTGGAACAACTAAAGACGATATTGTTGGGAAAGAGGGTCCCGGGTTCTTTTGTGGGGTTCCATACAATGAACTTCAATGGTGGTCCAGTGGGGTGTTCGACAAAATCAGTTTGCATTCTTCTAAATAACGGGGAGTTGCGCAGAAAAGTAAATCATAAACAGCTGTTGTTGGAAAAGAACAATGCTGGAATGGGGTGTGAAGTCTAACTGCTCCTTGTGTTTTCTAGACACGCCCAGTGAGGTCAGGAAAACTCAAGATTGGCAATACGGATTGTACAAGGGTAACGCTGACTTCCCACGTAGGAGCAGGCTACTGGTAAAAGAGCTTGAGCTACAATTACAGGTGTCTGTATTCCGCCACGCGGATGGGCACATGGAGTTAACCCGGCGTCCGCGCGCGCCAAGTCTCAAGCATCAAGACCTTGAGCAGTCCGTATGCCAGGCGCCGGGGAGAGCTTGACGGCAAAACGTCAGGGGAAGGTCACGCTAAGAAGGTCAACCCCGTAGGATGTTAAGTACACGTGCCCACTACATGGACAGGGGGGCGTCCACGTAACCGACGTGCCCAGGGCAGGCTGAAACACCCACGGCCGCGCCAGTGGCACGGGGGAAAGGGGAGCCATTGATGGTTGAACTGCGCTACGTTGGCAAGCTGAGCTGCACGGACACACAGAGGGAATTGTGCATACAGATAGAGGCCCTCTCGGGCGGTGGAACGTGAAAGACCTCCGCACACGACTACGCAGAGGTGAAGAAGCACCTTCCAGGTGGTCAGGCAACACGTGAGCCGAGCAAACCCCACCTAGAAGCCACGGCCGTGAGACGCCAGCGTGCAGTGGAAAGACGGGGCCACGATAGGATGCCGCTGGCGAATGTGTATGTGGAGTGCGAACGAAGGGGGAAGGTCTGGCAGCTGGGGGCTATTGGTGAGGTGGCGCAGAGAACGGATGGGGTTACAGGGGGAAGTGCAAGTGGCAGCAAGCAGCGGGGGAGACTGACAAAACGAGCCAGAGCGCCAAAGACACGGGGAGGGCCGAAAGGGGCCGCCCCAGCCGCGCAAAGGAAAGAAGACGCAGAGCCAGGGGCTGTGCCGGAGAGGGGGGGAAAGCCTGAGGGAGTTCAGGCGCCCGGAGGGGTGAGGGAGGTGGCGCGGAGAGGCAGGGGCATGCGGGGTGAGGGTCGGGGCGTGATCTGAAGGACGAACAAGGGGTGGGGGGGGTGGCGGACGCGGCGGGGAAGGGGCAGAGGGGCACCGCGCCGAGGGCAGACCCGTCTCCGGGCATGGGGGGGCCCCACGGGGCGTGTGAGAGGCGGTGTGTTCGCGGTAAATAGGGGACGGGGGTGTGGGGCCGGAGCACACCGAAACACCGGTGCACGGACAGGGCAACAGCGGGGGCGGGGCGCGGAGCTAAGAGGGAGGCACTAACGGGGGCAGCGGTGCGGCCTACACGGAAACGCCCGGTGGAGAAAGCAGAAGGGGTGAGGCATTACCGGGGCCACAGGCTGGGTGCGGCGGGGGGGGGGGGGGAGCGGCAGGTGACGACGGACAGGAACTGAGCCCCAAAGAGGATAGAGACGCACGCGGCAGAGGGGGAACGGAGGCAACCAATCAGGCAGCCACAATACGGGGAGGCGTAGCGGGGCCGCAAGGAGACCACCCAGCCGGGCAGGGAGAAGAGGAGAAGGGGGGACGGCAGAAGGACTAAGGGACAACCCAAGAGCAGGACAGAGCAGAAGGCCAAACGCGATGGGCGCGGGCGGCCAGTATAGCGAGCGCCGGACGCCGGCACCAACGGGGGGGAGGAAAGGGAAGCGGGCAGGGAGGGGAAAGCGGCAGGGGGCCCCCGGGTGACTCGGCCGAACAAGCGTGTTGCGGGCCGATAAGTTAAAGCTCTGTGGTGCGTTATCGCGTGTCTACTCCGTAGGCTCCAGTGGGTACCTTCTCCCCCATGAAAGAGGAAATTGAGACATCTCCCGATTTGCTTAGGGCCACAGGAAAGCTACGCCCATTTGCCGCCCTACCGCGTAATAGATCACTGCCTCGACAAGTAAAATGCCACTTTGGCGTTCACACGCCGTGCGTGGTGCTGGTAACTCTAGCATCAAGGAGAAATAATGACGGGGTCGGACGGCTTCAGGCGACAGATGTTGGGTGAATCGGTACGGTTTGGGGGCTAACCTCCGCCCTAAGGTCAGGTCAGCTGGGTCGCCGGGGTTGTCCGGACAGGAGGAGAATCAGAGCGGGTGGGTGGGGCCACAGGCAACGCCGCGCCCCTCAGGCTCCCGCGCACACGAAGAGGGTGGTCCGGGCAGAACGCGCCACAGGCCAGACACCCACCGACGCCCACGGGACAAGGGGGCGGGGTCCTGGGCAGGGGGAGGGGGAAAGGACGCAGACGAAGAGGCAGCACATAGAGAGCGAGGCACCTCGCAGGCCCCCTCGGGCAGGAACAACCCACAAACCAATCCCCCTGCGAAGACAGACCATCAGGGGGAAGCGATAGGAACAAAGCGGAGAGGATTGGCTGAGCGACCGGCACCCGGGAACGAGGGGACGGATTCTGATGCCGAGGGCGTACGCAGGAAGACAGGGACGGAGCAGAAACCGAATATAGATGGCGTACAAAAGAGAAGCGGGGTGGAGCCACTCCACGATAGTGCCAGGCGTCATCCACCGATGGCCCGATCGGCGTTTGGTGCCACGAACGATCCAAGATTATTTTTTTTAAGTTTACAGAGATTGGAAATAGAACAGACTGTAGTGGGCGTTTTCATGTAGTAAGCTGTCTGGCGACATGGGGAGGCGGGATTATTTTGTGTTGCGTTGTGGATTCACCACATCTGGCATGCCTATGGGGTTCGCACGAGGCACTCTCCTATCCAACAGGGCCGTATGTTGCCATTGGGGGCAACTCACTGATCGGATTCGTGACTGAGCGCACTTCCATGTTGTGCTACCATCCGCCTGTGCTATTGAATGTGTTCGAGATTCGCCCCTGATCTGAAACTGTAACAAGAGAAGGAGGGTGTTTGGGATTGCAGAGTACCTTCTCATTATTTTATAACCAAGCCACCAGCTGTTTTAAATAAGCGCAGGGGCTCAAATCCCTCGTGGGTACGCGAGCAGGGGGTCGTGCATTGTGGGAGCACGGTTCCGTGGGCGTGGCTCTTCTTATGGTGTGTCGGAGCCAGGCGGGGACAGTGCGCTACATGGGGGGGAGGCCAGGAAGTAAGACAAGGCCCAGGGTGGAGCTATTGTGTAAGTCCGGAGGGCGTGCGCCCTCGTCTAGGTTTTGAGTCGGCGCTCGCGACCCCCGACAGAGCGGGCAGAATCTGAGGAAGCACAGGGTGATGGCCGTTCACAGTGCTATATGTGATGCGCGAAATTAGAGGAAGATGACACGCAGGAGCAAAAAGTAAAAGTATGAGCCCATCAGCATTTGCCTCTCTCTTTCTGAACCCTGCATCCTGGCCGTTTTCATTAATCATTCCCGGCGATAACAAACAGTATATTGAATAAACAAAAAGCAAAAGTGACGCCATGCCATTAAACACTGAATTTTATCCACACAAAACACTTATGCGTTAGGTAGTTCTCCCAGAAGAAGAAAGAATCAGAGAGGGGTACAGGGTCCTGAAGTGGTAGGGCAGACCAGGAGTGGAACACGGCGCCGGGTAGTTCAGGACTGGGAGCGAATTTCTCTTGCCCTGCGGAGTAGCGCGCACCGTGGTCAATCTCTTGTAGACCTGGTGGTAGAGGGCAAACTCCCGCGAGGGAGAAGCGGGGAAGGGAGGCGGGGCTTCGTGCAGGGGGTGGAAAAAGAGGCAAACGAAGGTTGGATGTGGGAAAGACACGGGGCGTATGCCAGCCACTAGCTGACGCGGGACGGCAAGGGGAACGACACAGCGGGTGGTGAGAGGTCGAGTGGGATTGGAGGGGAACGGGCCGCGGAAAGAAACACAGCGTGAATACGCCACGCCGGGAGGAATCAGACGGAAAAACAGGTGAAATCAAGACTAATGGTCAAGACCGAACGGGGTAGACGGAAATGTGGCGATGATACCCATGTGCTACGTACCGCGTTTCAGCCGCGTTGTTAACGCCGTTGAATACTGGAGACACCGCAGTAAATAACGTAGGCCGGGTGAGGCAGTCGGGGGGGATGTCAATAAGAACCCAGGGGCCGGAACGGGCCCCCGGATAGATAGGGAGTGGCCATAGCGGTGGAGGAACGGCAAGGCCGAGGGCGGTGCCTTAGCGCGTGACCACCGGGCATCTCCTGTGGGACATGGTGAAAAAACCGGCACAGCAAATGAGGTCCGGGATAGCCGCGCAGGTGCCCTTCAAGACATAACTGGCGCTATAGAGGGTGGAAGGTGGAAAAAAAACTGAAGCAAGACGAGAGCTACTCTCACTGGAAGAGTCATCATGAATCCACCATCGCACATTTGGGGCACCCGCACACCACACCCCTCCACCGCGCCGCTCGCGCGCTTCACAAGCGGCTCCCCGAGCCCTCCGCCCCGGTGCCTCACCCGGTTCTCGAGTTGGCCTGTCGCTTGCCTTCACTCGCTATCCGGTACACAGGTCAACTGGCATCCCACGGCTGCAGAGTCAAGAAGGCCGCCGCCATCACAAAGCCCAAGGGGCAAGGTAGAAAATAAAGGGGAGAGTACTTAGCGGGATACTGATGATAGACAAGAGACCCATTGTGCCATAACGGGGAACGGGGGTGCCAGAGATGTAGGTACGTACGGCCTGTGGCCGGTAAAGCAGCCGACAAAATACATAGACAACAGGGTTCCGCATAGGCCTCGCACGATACGAGTGGGAGGTGAAATTTGGCTCAGAAGGTAAGAGAGATGGGCGGTGGGACGAGGGATGGTCAGACACTGGTCGGTATGCCAGGCACAGGGCAGAAATAGCAGGACAAACATACGCAGTAAAGCCACGAACTGTACAGGACATGACGGGCGCGACAGAGTCCGAGGGGTTCGTGGAAGTTGCCAACAACGGGTGGCATAGGAGGGTGGAACGTGGAGTGAAACGCGGTGGAGACTGGAGGGAAAAAAAAAAGCGCAAAGGCATTGTCCCAGCACAAATGGAGCCTTGTATATGAGGAGACAAGGTGAAGAGCCCGAAGAAAAGAAAAGACGTTCCGCAGAATAAACAATGGTGATAGGGGGGTCTGGGGCTGTCGTGATTGCATGGGTAGCAAGTGTCGAGAGGCATGGGGAAGAGACATGACCTTCACAAAAGACTTTAACACATTGAGCTAGGAATTCGGCAATGATACTACAGTTTTTTTCAGCGCAGAATTGAGGTTGCGTTCGTAATGTGGTAAAAAAGGAAGAGTAAACGGTGAATTATGCCGGTCCATGGCGGGGGGGCGGAAAACTGCATTGCCTACATAGGCCCATCTGGAGGGTCCAGGGTTATGTTCTTTTGCAGAGAATTAATACCTCCATTGAGTCACACGGGCCAGTGTAGGGATTAGAAGGGGTGGAGGCCAACTGGCCTGCTGGCTCTCAAAAGAATCCAAGCCAGGGCAGCAACTATGGACTGCACTCGGTTATAACATGGAGCTGTGTGCCTTGACGAGATGAGTAGGAGAGTCTAGTGACCTGTAGAACTCACAGACCTGTGACAAGTGAACAAAACAGCGCGGGGTCGCTTTTGGAGGACCTTCGTTCCGGAGAGGGGAGAGTAGTCGACAGGATGGGGACACGGCAGGCGATGGCAACAAGACACCTGCTAGAGTCGACGAGAGGCGCGCGGACCGAAGGGAACAACTGTGGAATTTAAGAGGTCACACAGAGGCGGCGAAACGCGTGATGGAGGTGGCACGAGCTGAGGGAACGAAAGAGGGCGGTACCAGCAAGCAGCCAAGACTCGCCGGGGTCGGGAAGAGGGAGGGAACCGAGGCAACGCACGCCATGCGCGAGGCGAGTGTCAACGCGGCCGGATTAGCGGCCACGAGTGGGTGGTGGGACAAAAGAGAGTGAATGACAAAGAAAGGGAAGGGGGCCGGGGGTAGGCGGGACAAACGTCGTGATACGGGGCGGGGGGGCAAATTGAAATAGAACACGAGAGAAGAAGGACAATAGAGCACGGTCGAGATGATGGGGGCTCGGGGGGGGGTGAGGGGGGTCGGGTATGGGTCCGCTAGTGCGGAGTCCCAACGGAGTGAGATACAGGGTGCGTGAAAGGACAATAGGCTACAAAGTGATGCAGTCAATGGGAAAGCACAAACAACTAAAGGAACATGGGGAAAAACGTCCACAAGTCCCCGCCCAAGCAAGAAAGACGGAACACAACAGGCGACTAAGCGCCTCGGCAGATAAACAAACGAAGCGCGGGGCCCGGGTGTTCTCGCGGAAGCCATGGAAAAGGAGAGGCAACCACGGGCCAAGGTGATCAGGACCAAAACAAAGAGTCGGCAGACAGGGTGCAACCAGCATGGTGGGGGCGAGTCGTGATGGGACAGTGGGATAGTGGAGAATCCGTCGTAAGACAAAAACAGAAGGGGGGGGGACGGCGGTGGGGGGAAACGAAGTGCAGAAGAAAAACGAGCGCATGAAAAGCACAAACGCAACGAGCGGACTCGAGACGCAGAGGCCATGCGCGACAGCAGCAGGCGCGGACTCAGCAGGTCCTTGGGCGGCCTGTCGGAAACAAAGCAGCCAGCTGTACATAGGCACTTTATACTGCACGTCAGCAGCCATCCATGGCCACCATTGTTTTTCTATACAGCTCGTGCCTGGACCGACTAACAGGGGTGGTGGCAGTGTGCGACTGGGGCGGCTCGACCAACCTGGCGATGGGTCTCCGCATATGACAACGCGCGGGCAAGGACTCGTGAGATGAGAAACGCAAGGGCAAAGAAAGCAATGGAATCAGTGCTTAAGAGATACCCTTGCCGCGTCAGCACGACGCGACAGATTACGTGCATAGTGAGGAAACGATGATGTTGATCAAGCGAAAGTCAAGGGACAAGACGCCGCTTCTTAAACAAGAGCCGTCACCGGTGGGGGTTGGGTACTGGTGCGTGTGGGGTTGGTCAGGGGGGAAAAACTTAGCTTTGCGGTTGACCGAGGCGAGGAGGCTCCTTGTAGTTGGAGTATGTGAGTTGATGCCGCGTGGTACGAAACGGTCTGTAATTTGAATTAGTCGTTATATAAGACAGCGTGGTGGGGGAGCCAGGGCCGCATCTTATTATTTTTGTTAATAAACGTTTGTAAGCGAGGTTGTCATTGTATCTGACGCCGATTTATTGTTGGGGGCTTTGTTATTAAGAATAACAATGAAGCCAGATTTTAGTTTTTAGTCGAAAAATTAAGTTGTAGATTATTTAACAAATCGTGGTACAAGAAGATCGCGCACATTTGAAAGATGAAAGGCAATCCAAGCCCTACCGAGGCTTAACACACGCAAAGATAAACTCCCCATTCACCCAATTCAAACATCACAAATCATCCTACTTATGTATACAAGACGCTGAATGTTAACCACTTTGTTTCCATATAACTATAAACTATGACAAAAGCATGCATTGACTAATCCCATGTTGTAACGCAAAAATATATAACATTGGGCCTACAAATCATTGTGCTTGTCACGCCAGCTGAAAAGTTGTTATTGCAAAAGAGCGACCAGTGGAAGAAGAATCTGAGCCCTTAATAGCATTAGTACAGTGCAAGGAGGAAAAGAAAAATACCATCGAAGACCATAATTCCCCTCAGACTTCATTCAGAAGCAACTTTTACCGCCTAACAATCGCATTTGTTTCGCATCTCAGCGATTTTGAATCGTCCAATATTTAAATCGCTTGTCAACCGCTCGGGTTAAGCATACAATCCCTATCTGGTAATTATCGTATCTTGTTTTTTCCATTCAGCAATAACTCTTAAACCCACAGAACATATGTTCATGTATACTTGCAGAACCCACCATTACCTTAGAGGTAATGTAAGTGAGACTGCAGAGCTGTAAACCCTGCTGCGTTTTTGTCTTTGTGGTCATTCAGTCATTGCACCAGAAGCGTGTGGGTTGGCCAGTGTATTGACAAAGGTTTGTGTGACTTAAACTGACGGCTGCTGTGGGGAATGTCTCTGCAGACCATGTCCTCACATTTCAGAGGCACTTTTACTGGTTTGAGGAGGTTCACGTACTCTCTCATTATGTGGGATGAGTCTGGGCTTTGAGTGAGTCAGTGAGATGCTTGGCCTTGAAGATGACTTATCTTCAAGGCTAGGCTAATGTGGGGTCTGGCATGCTTTACTTAATGATTTGCAGGCCCAAATAATTTTAATTATTTGTGATTGGATGTTCAATGCCCTCTTGCTTCAGATATTCAAAGCCTTTATCCTATTACAGAGTCACTCCAGTATATGCTAATGGCAGCTGAGAAATTACAGAGACCTTTTGTTGGAATCTGAATTGTGCGTTAGATGCAAATCAACTCGCAAGACAGCTGTCAGTCAGGGGTGGGATGCACCCTCACACAGGGGTGAGCCACCAATGACCTCTAAACAGGGTTTACCATCCAAATTGACAGAATAATCAGTGTATTTTTATTAATTCATACATAGCTATCAAGAGGGGTTTTTAACTTTATTTCTCCTAAAGATGGGAAAAGGGTCTCTGTGCCTGGCTCTTCGGGTCTGTCAGTAAAATGCACAGAATAGTAAAGGTCACCCGACTGCAAGCGTGACTGCTTAATGGAAAAAATAGATCAGCAAAAGATCTAGAGAAACAAACGATGGAGGGTAGGCCCCAGTGATTCAAAAGGTTAACAACAAGTCAGCCAACACAAGCATGCTGCTCGGATGCTGAATAGATCTACTGAAGGAATCGTCATGACTTTCATTGTTTTATTCTGGTACATTTCATTCTTCTATGCTTGTGCATTAGAGTCATACTGCATCTTTACACAGTTATTGTTATCAAAGCTGAAGATGCGACAAAGAAAGTCTCAGGGTTGAAATCGAACAAGTAGGAGGCTGTTTCAGTGTTTGGAGTGCAAAGTCAAGACAAGTATTCTGTATTTCTCGCCTTGTTTTCCAGGGGTCAGAGAGCCCCTTGGCTCAACTTCCATTCTGGGTACTCCTAAAATGGGCAAGCCTTTCCGGTCCAGCCTTTCAAACAATTAGCTATTATGTGACTGTGTGGCGAGTGGGTCTGCATCCTGTTTCTATGGCTGATTTTTCAGGCCTGGGGCCAGACAGTAGTTAGTGTTTCGTGGGTGTGCTGAATGGTAGAGTGCTTTGTGTGTGTGCGCCTTTTGTATACTTCTGCTTATTCATAAAAAGGCATTCAGTCATGTTGCCTAATTCTTTTCCAGTTTAGAGCAGTGGAAAGGGAATTACTAAAGCCACCCCCTCTTCATTTCCTGTTCACAGGTCAGTGACTTCCTGTCTGGACGGTCTCCTTTAACCCTGGCTCTGCGAGTAGGCGATCATATGATGTTTGTCCAACTGCAGTTGGCAGCTCAGCAATCGGGCGGCCCACAGTTACAGCATCGACATCTCATATCACGTGGGAGTTCAGAGGGCACGGCAGGACAGTCTCATGCAGCCTCAGGCTCTGCCTCTGGGATGGCAAGGGTTTCACACAACCCTCACCCACATCACCCACACCCACATCCTCATCGTCCAAACACAACACTCCCATCTAACCCAGCAGCCTTCCCACCGTCCCCCTCTATCCCATCTGTTCCTCCCATGTACCCCACCCCAGCCTCAGGGCACTGTAGCCCTCCACCACACCCCTCTCAACTCCCAGGAAGTTTTCTTCACTCCCAGCAGCCATCTTCAGCCTGTCCCACCTCTCCAAGCAGCCCTAGCCCTGCAGCTTCCTGTCCAGAGGTTAGTCACTGTTTGTCATACATTATCCAATTCAGTAATTTTGTATAATAATCGTGATATATTACGTTTATCAATTAAATTGGTAAGATGTACAAACTATATTTACGGTCGATCTCTGGTCCATGTCTTGCACAGACCAACTGCCCAGCAAAGACCTCTGGCAATTGTAACACTCCCTCACGATCCCGTAAACCAGGCGCTATCATCGAAAGTTTTGTGAACCATGCTCCTGGAGTTTTTTCTGGGACATTTTCAGGTACAACTTCTCAATAAGTTTAATATTTGATAGGCTCAGCATATGACCGTTTTATCTATATATCTGTAATTTATATCTAATTTCTATATTGTTTTTTCTTTCCGAAGGCACTTTGCATCCCAACTGTCAGGACAGCACCGGACGTCCTAGGCGAGACATATGCACCATCCTTCAAATCTTGAATGACCTTTTAAGTGCCACTCGGCATTACCAGGGCATGCCACCGTCGCTCACGCAGCTCCGTTACCAGACCCAGTGCAACAGCCCCAGCTCACCAACACCGTCGCCACCGCCTTCACCTCCCCACACCCCCGGACTAAGCGGCCTGCCTGCCGCAGTGCCCTCTGAGACCCAGCCCACCCTCCACCCACTGGTGCAGTGTCAGAGCCAGATCCGCATGTGCAAGCCTCCTGGTAAGTTGTATTGCATTTTCCAGAAATTATGCAGTGATGTATTTCCTAGAGCATTTACTGTAGCCAGTAGTATTTAGGATCTAGCCAATAGTTTCAAGATTCATATTCAAGGTAGTGTTTATGTAGTTTCATAGGGTCCAAGAAAAGAGTGCAAGGATTAAAAAAAGTGAAGATGTTAGAGAGGGGGAGGAAAAACTAGGCTTGTTCTTTCAGGCCCTGGTAGTCATGCTTCAGCAGCCACAGCATGTCTGGCTTTGTCTCTGTGCTGCCGGTGTCCTCTTTCCTCTGAGAGGCAAAGAATGGGGGTGGACTACTCTGTTACCAAGAGGAAAGAGGCAGAGAGCCAGAGTGAGAGAGATAACGAAGCGAGATAGCACTCACAGACGTGTGGAAGGTACCCCGCTCTGTCTGGTAAAAACTGATTATCTGGGGCAGCTCGCTTCAGCGCTGAGGAGGAAATTGAACTGCTCTGTCATGAAACACCACTGTTGGAGAGTACAGAGATAATGAAGAAATATCTTCCCAGCACTGTTCAAAGCACAGGCCTGTTATCAATCTAGACTAGATTAAAAGCATACCAAGCTAACGCCGTACAACATGAAAACATATCATCAACTACTGGGGTGGAATAACTTTGGTCACTCGATTTTCGCAAAGGGTTTGGAAATCCTACATGTTTTTTTGAAGCGATACATACTTTTCCTGTGTGATATCCCCTCTTCCGCTTGCATAATGCTCCATCATTTGCCTTTATACTTCTCCCACATTGAAAGTAAATGGGCCATCATACTGGTTTCCACTCTTGCTTGAATGCAAAAACCATCCCAGCAGTCAGGGCCAGGGCTAGTCAATGGACACTTGTTTTCCGAGCAGTGTTTAAATAGAGATTCACTCAAGAAATATGAGCTCCAAGAGAATGCTCATTGTGTTTGAAAGTCAGCAAGAGGAGGCGGAGGGAAAATACCAAGAGTCCATTCATAAAATTGTTGTTTATATCCAGCCAGTGACTGCCCACTGATTAATTGGCGCTTCCTCTTGGGCAAGATGAAAAAACGGGAAGGGTGCTGTGGCTATTTTCTGGATAAAACCACCTTGCATGTCAACAACAAGATTTAGTTGTGAAATTGCTAGATAGCTGTCTTGAGCTCTTTAAGACCTATATGCTTTGGCACCTGGTGACCAACTTGCCTACATGGGACAGACAGTGTCTTTCATGACCCCTTTGACATGTCACATATTTTTAGCAGCTGTCTACTTGATGTGATTTCAGACCAAACAAACCCGATATCCCCACCATACTCGTTTAGACATCCATCTATGCACACTGTTCTTGGATTCTTGTAGACATTTGACTTTGACAGATTGTAGTCAGTATTTGCAGAGAGGTTGGGGAGGAGATGGGGGATGGAGAGCTGAGGGAACGAAGAGGGTCGCCATTCTTGACTTAAATTCCTGTGCTCGCTAGGGTCTTTCAGCCCACTTTGCCAACTGCAGGCAACCCCTATGTTTGCCCTAGTGTGCTCTAATACTGCAGTGGTCCACCAGCCTTGCCTTTTGTAGATGAAGTGAATGAATGAAAGCCTGTAAGGTAAAACTTGGGGATGGCCTTTAGATTTGGTATTGCCTGGACAATTCGCTAGAGGGAGGGAAGGGGGGCCAAACGGTTCTTAAAATGGGAGGGGAGGATAGTGCAGGAATGCTTTCGCCCCTCAACGTTCTGCATCTGTCAACTCAGGTTAGTTTAGTTTGGGCTGTGCAAGAACGTCAGGGTGGAGCTGTATTTTAGCAGAGTGAAAAAGAAAAATCAAGGAAGGGTGCTCAAATTCCTTCCCTTGCTCATTTAATCCGACCGAAAGCAAATGCTCCCGGCTGCTGTGTACATACTGCGGCAATGTGAAATATCAAGATCTCAGTCCTCTTTGTCCTGGCCTCCCTGGTGCTTAAACACTGCCAAATTATTTTCCTAACCCAAAAGAGACAGTTTTGCTTCTGTGCAGATTGCTTGATCAAGTGCCCCAGGCCTCTCACCATGTCACAACAGTGCTCAAACCTGCCCAGCTCAACCGGGGGTTAAATAATTAATTCCCCCTCCTTGCTCACTGCCAACAAGCATGTAAGAAACCCCCCAGGCCGACTATCCTTAGATGCTCATCAGGCGGGGGCCGTGGCAAACCATATCCGATGCCTTTTATTGCTCCTAATATGCAAATTGTGGTCATTTGAGACCACAGCTCCCTGCAGGGTCATTGGTGCCGTCGTATCAGAAAAGCAATGGAGATGTCAGTATTTGACCGCTCCCCTGGTTTAGTTCTTGCTAGGGGTACAGATGGCTGAACACAATGCTTGTCCTGTGGTGTGCACCCACTCCGAGCTCCTCCCAACCCAGAGGCAACACTGGCACCTGTCCCACCTCTTTGGGAGTTAGCTACAGCTGGCTTATAGAATTTAAAAGAAAGGAAGGTTTTTTGTTTTTATGTGTGATATCAGAGTAACAGTTGTGGTATTTTTGGTTTTTTCCCTCTATTTTCAGTTTTACTTGTAATGCTCCATAATATATCCAAATAACTTATTATTTCAAAAATTAAAAACATGCTCATCATAGAGAAACTTGTTGTAGGTGTGAATTTCATTTTAAATGTATTTTTGGTAAATGAATAGATCTGGATGAAAAATAAGTATTACATGCCAAAGTTTGATGTCTGACACTCTGTGACATACTTTTGTGTGACTTCCTCCTCCACTGCCAAGACATCTCCCCTTGATGCAGAGTGATTTCAGCACCCAGACTCGAAAAGATCACAGGAATTATCAAGGCAAACAAACAAACAAGTCAAAGACAAGTGTTAATTAAGCTGATCTTTAATGGATCAATGGCAAAAGGGAAGCTTGCAGAGACTGTCTGATCACTGTGGTGTGGGCTGACACATTGGGTTGGGCTTAATGTTTACCCAAAACCCTGCTCAACTGACCTAATACCTGCAGACAGGCCAACAGCCTCATCGATTGGGTAAAAATCCTCCCTCCATTGCACTCCCTCTCTCCTTATTCTAAATCCTCCTCCTTTCCATTTTCCCCCTTGCGTGGCCATCAGCACTTGGTCTGAATCAATACATTGTCATACATCAGCTCATTCCCTTCAAAAAGCATAAGACAAGTGCAACATCCCAGCTTTTGTTCGCCAGTACACTGCTACTTTTTAGATTCCAGAGGGATTTTTTGTGTGTAATCTCTTCCACCCTCTGTGGCATGTTCTCATTTGCCTCTTTCTCTCTTTTTCTATGTTCCTCTGAGGCCTCCGTCATGAGGCCGTATTGAGGAGGAGGGGTGTGGGTGGATGCGGGCGCTGGGGGGAGGGGGGTAGAAAGGAAGGCCAGGTGTATATATCATGTGCGGGCCCGAACAGCTGTGCGGCAGGAGGCAGGGCTGGGGTTGTTTTGTTCTTTCCTCCCCCCATTCCTTTCCCCTGAGGCTCGGGCAGCTCGTCACAAGCCTTTTTTGCCCCAACCCCCCTAATTTGAGCCGCAGGACTGAGAATGTCGAGTGCGCGGTGAGGACACTGCAGCATACACGGCTCGCTCTGAGACAATGCATCATTGGCGTAGGGGCGAAGGAGGATAAGGGGAGGAAGGGAAGGGTAGAGAGGGCGAAGATAGGGGGAGGGGCTTTTTCTGTCCATGATGTTCTCTTGCAATCGTCACTGGCAGCAAAATAACTCTCTGTTCTTGTCCACCCACCCCCCGTATCTGTATGTGTCCAAACCTTAGTGCAGGGAGGGGTCTTGGAAGCAAGGGACAGAGAAGGGAGAGCTTTTGCACTGCTTGTGCTGCCTTTGTTCCTGGTGTATCCCAGCCCCCACCGCAGCCGTTCACTCTTTTTGCTCTCACGACAACCCAGGCGGATCTGTTGGGATGACTTTAGGCCTGCTGGCCACGCCATATCCTAATAATATCCCTCTAAACGGCCGCATTGAGTCTCTCCCTCAGGCAGCCACGTTTATCCTGATAATGATGCGGGGGTTGTTTGAAGCATTCAGGTTAAGTTCGTTTTTCCTTGCAGCATAGCCACCAAGCCATGCCAAACTAGCGGTGATGTGTTTTTACAGTGTCCATGGATCTGTTTGGAAGGGCGACCGTGTGGGGAAAGGACATTGGCAGGGGCCACAGATTCTCACAAAGAACAAAAAAGGACTTGGCTTAGAAGCCAAGGCTCTGCCTTAACGTCTTCGAGACCATTGTGAGCTTCATACAATACCTTGACAGTGGCACACCTTGCCCAGTGCTGTTAATGAGCTCCACTGCTCTGTTTCTCCCAGATTTCTGTAGTTTGGTCCCTTGAGGCACTGCAGCATCATTTAGTACGTTTTTTTTTTCTCCACCAGCCTCAGTTGGTATGCACAGAAGAGCTGACAGGCTGCAAGGTGAGGTAGCTGCCCTACTTTTGAGGCCTAGAGTTGCAGGGAGACTCTTTGAAAGGGCAGATGAAGGAGAAAAGCACAAGCATTAGCGAAGAGACCCTTTCTGAATGGTGTATCTGTTGAGCTTGTTTAGTCGGACAAAGACCTTCATAACCCAAAGTCCCATTAGACCAGAACCTCTCTAATCATGCTAAAATGCCAGAGCAAGCCCCAAATCTCATTTGTCTAACCAGGTTAGGAACTGTTTGGCAGATGTCTGCTGTTGATCTTTGTACAGCCTGTTCTTTCTCTACGAACATCCAAATGATTAAAACTACCACTTACGTTTATAGCGCAAATCCTTCCTAGATGGCTCAAACCCACCCACCCTGGAAAGATATTAAGTGAAGGGGGGAAATTGAGCCCACACAAAATCCCGATTTCATTTTGATATGGAGAGGTTGATGAAATTGATTAGTGAATTAAAATATGCATCTGGTCTCTTTTTCTATTGCATTCTGGGTGGAATTCCAGCGCATGTTTTTCTCTCTCTCTCTACCGCCTTGTCTGTCTTTCTCTCCAAAGGCATTGGGGAGGAGTGAACTATGTGTGCGTGTGGGGGTCTTGGTATTGGGGGTTTGGGTGGGTGATTACTCGTTCAATGAGCTCAGGCCAGGAAAAGAAAGGGGGAAAAAAGGGCCTGACTTCGCTTACAATTTCCATTTGCTTGCATTTTCTATTGAAAGCCAATAGCAGTGTCCTCGCCTGGAGATGGATTGCTGCGCTAGAGCTAAGGTTTAATCAATAGGTCTTTTTAATTTGCCATCGATCTATGTTAAAAGCTACTGCTGCTGTTGCTGTGTGTGTATGTGTGGCGGAGCACATGCGATGAAAGATAGTCTATGCTCAGGATTATTGACATTCTAGCTGGCTATTTCATTATTTAATTCTGGGATAGTTCCTAATGGAGCTGGCTAATAGATTGTGGTTTCTTTTTCTCTTCCATTCTCTTGAATATATTTATAAATGAAAGGTTTAGGGTTGAGCTGTGGAGTGGAAAACCCCCTCGTGTTTTTTTCCCCCTTAATTGGCGCATTAGTCGCTAAAACCCTAGCATTGTTTGTGAGATTAGTAAGTGCAAGGTATTTGCTTCCTGTTAAAGAAACGGCAAAGTCAAGATCTTATCGCTTGGGAATGTGTGTGTGCATGCACGCGTGGGCGTCAGTCTCCTCACAGGAGTGTGGGTTACTTTGTGAGAATGCACTTCTCCCTTTTGCGTATCTCAAGGGCACGCCTGCCAGGACATTTCGAACCGTTTCTGATAAGGGAAAAGAGGACTTGTTGCCACATACTGGGATGTTCTCTTTTGAAATGAGACAGCAGTGGAGAGTGGTTATTTCTGTACCGATTTAAAGAGAGAGAGAGAGCATTGGGGTGGGGGAAATCGCAGCATGCCTTTTTAAGAACATCAGCGTCACCACTCAGACTTGAGTTTATTTATCCAGCTCCCAGCCTTTGATAACATTCAGCAGGATCAGCAGTCGGGATCCAAAGCACAGTCATTCTGTCCTAGACCAAATTATGTGTATTGCACCAGCATTTCCCCCTGCTAAAAAGACTAGCATAGATAGTCACCACCTTATGTTGTGATTTGGATAGTCATTAGCATGGGATGCTCAAATGCAGATTGTATCCACACCAAGTCTTTCTTGGCCAACCTGCTTTGCCAGAAAGCTTTAGTGTGCCAGCTAGGGATGAGTCAGTGGTCAACTAGTCAGTCAACAACCTTTTATTTTTACCCAATTTTCTTACCCCTGAAGTGGTGCCATTACAGCCATACACATTCAGATGAACACCTTTGGCTGCTCTATCACATCTTGCATTGTTTTTTGAGTCTCGAAAGTGTTGTAATTTCTCAAGACACCTGCATTCTGTTTTAGGCTGTTGTATTCAAGTCAACTAGTTGTTTAGGCAAACCCTATGAAAATTTGATTTTAGAACGGTGTATTTTTGCACATTCTTTTGCCAGTTTAAACTACCCTAACCAGTGTAATTTATCCTGAACCAAAAATTCAATTCTTTTTCTTCCTGGTTCTTCAGGTGACCGATTGCGTCAGACAGAGAACCGAGCCACACGCTGCAAAGTGGAGCGACTGCAGTTGCTCATGCAGCAGAAGCGTGTGCGCAGGAAGGCCCGGCGAGACTCCCGCGCCCCGTACCACTGGCTCCCCAACCGCAAGGCTGGACGCAGCAACAGTAACAGCAGTATGTCTAGCGAAGGCTCCCTGGACCTGGACTTTGAAGACTCTGTGTGGAAGCCTGACGTCAAAGCTGATATGAAATCAGAATTCATCATGGCCTGAAGCAACAACGGTTGTGCCATTTTGATCAAGGAAGACTAGGGTTTACACTTTAGAGAGGAGACTTTCTGAAGACTGTGTCCAAAGACGCACATTCAGAATCTCGTAGGCTTCACTCCTCATCTATCCTGTGACCACAAAGACTTTACACAAAGGAAGATTCACAGACTTTTACTTACCTTACATCCTTGATAGACTATGATCTTGGAATAGACTAAATTTTCAAATGACGATGTTTGGATATGGATTGGACTGATGAATAGACAGAATTTGGACTCAGAATGTCCAAGAAGTAAATACAAATGAGCATAGCAGACGTCATTGGTGTTGGGATTTGTTTTTCTCTTTACTTTTTTAATTTTTTTCCCAGGGGGAAGATCCATACAGGCCAAATACAGGCACGATGAACTAACAAAAATCAGAAACTGATCCTACTTCCTCCTTTTTTCATTACAAATGGGCATTCACAGTTCAAGAATCATTTGAAGGGGGTTATCTTTGTTTTTAAGTCCTGTTTTTCTTGAATCTTGATGATTTATGAAACAAAATATGTAGCATTACCCACAAAGCATTCAGGTTTTTTATCTTGTAGACGAGGAAGGTTCATTTGCACACACATACCCGTGATTTGAAATAGACAAACAATATCATAACATAACCAAGAGATGGCACAGTGCATGTTTAGTATAAATATATTTAAAAAAAATAATAATAATACAAAAATTGCTTTCTCAACAACAGCTCACAGTAGAGTCAGAGGTTCAAGTAGGAAACTAAAACATGTAACGAAACGAAAATATGCTGATGTATTGAGAGGCAAGGCTTGTGAAGTAGGTTGTTGTTTAGATATATAACTAGTGACTTTTCTTTTTTTTTTTTTTTTTTTACTCCGGTGTACAACATACAAACCAACCAACGTAAACACAATTGCTTCAGCAAGCTCGAGTCAGCTGAGATGAATCTGATGTATATACTCATTTAAATACACCACTGTATCTCTCCTGTTACTATCTAAATGTGTATAATAGAGAGAATGGTGGGGTGCCAGAGGAATAGTTTACAATTGTGCATTATAATGGCTCGCTCTGCCAAAGTGGAATCTCTCATTTATGCATTCGACTAAAACAAACCGCCGTTCAAGGGTTTTATCCCAGCAACAGCTTACAGTTGTGATACAATTTTAACAAGACTACCAATATTTATTTGGCCAGACTTCTTTGCAGATTCCCATGTAAACATCCAGACCGGAGCGTATCCTCCACTCTCGATAGTGCCTCATATGTAGACGCACTGACATATTCTATCAGGCGTTCCACAGACAGACAGTTCTGCTGCTATATGGGACTTCTCTTTGCATGCAAAAGTATGAAATATCCTGATCCTTTATATAGAAGAAAATAATAATAATAACAATACTGAGATACTGGTGCTGAAAAGAAAATATATACAAGCATGAATTTGTGAAAATGGAAGAAAAAAAAATCGCTTCAGCTACTTGGGATTTTCGAATTCGGAACGTGATGTTACATTTCAGTCGCAAACCAAAACAGGACTGGAATTCTACTGTACATGGATCATTCCTGGACTAACTAAGGAACAATGGAACATGTTCTACTCCCAACATCCAAGGGATCCTCAGAGCAAACCCCAACACTCCCATCGGACTAACAGGGATGTTAGCAACCAACGTTCGCCCCTAATGACTTCTTGGAAATAAACGTGAAAATGTCCTGAACCACATTAATGTTGCACTCACTGAGTTTGCAAAGAGATTACCTACCTGAAGGGGAACATTGTCTTTTCCTTTTTTTCTGTTCAAGTGGCCTTAACGTTCATTATCGAAACACTTGCAGAGTGGTGAACAACATAGGGATGTTTTTGTTGTTTTTTGCCCTGTGCTTTTGTTAAAGCATAAATTTTTTGGGGGCAATTTTTGTGTTTAGGAGGTGGAGGCTCTATTATGTCAAGGCTTCAGTGCCTTAAAGTTTTGCCCCTTCGGTGTGTACGGAAAAAAAAATCTGAACAAATTATTCGCATTTATGCAGGTTTTTATCAATTTATAGGAGCTCTGGTAGAATATTGTCTGTTTTATGGTTTGATTGTTACAAGTCACGACCTGGAGTTCAAACAGGTTCCATCAGTGTGTTCCATTGCTTGTTTGATTACGTCCCTTGAACCCTGTTGTCCTACAAAGAAGTAACAAATTTACATATATAATTGAAAAAAAAGGAAGTTTCAACTGCAGTGCTATAGCAACAAAGTGCCCTAACTCTCAATTGAGATGTCCTTTAAGGACACACTGACAACATGCACTTCCCTTCTTCTCAGATATACGACTTCAATGGATGATTTCTCCCTCTCCCCCGAGAAAATCGTTATTTAATTTTTATATATGTATGAAATATACTCTGTGTGTGCCTCACCTATATGTAAAATGGTAAAAAAAAAAGTGAAAACTGAAAAAACGCATAGGAGATGGTGCTAGTGGAGGGAAGAGGCAAAGGGAATGTAGGGAGGGAGGTATGGGGGGGCAATCTGGATCATTATGTTGTAGGGTCCAGATCAAAATCAGTGAAGGTGCCGGTTCTGGCGGGTACCAACTGAAAACGGATGACAAGCGGTCAAAAAAAAAACACGTTACGAGGTTTCTAGCTCTAGACCGTGGTAGCACATGGTGGACTGGACGGAATTTGAAGAAACCAAAATGGCAACCTGGGAATTCATTGTATGTCTGTTGTGCGGCTTCGATAGGGCATAAGGACGAGAAAACAGGCGGGGTGTCCGTGTGGGTGTGGGGAATATAATGAAATAAGCAAGTAAATAATAAAAAGGAAAATATGCGAAACTATATGTCGTGGCGGTCCAACAAGCCATGGCTAGTGTGCTGTACTGGTGATAGGACAGTGGGTCTGTGGTGGGACGGGAATAAGTTAAAGAAAAAATATTACTTATTTTAAGGTGTGACTGCGGCTGGTAGTATCGACGTCAGGAGCCCAGGTGCAAGTTCTGCAGGGGAGATTACCTTATAGCTCAGAAAAGCGATCAGTAAGTAGAGAGGGGGCCGCGCGACGCAACAGCACGAACGGGACAAGGCCCTAGAGAAGAAAGACTCAGCGGGTGAACAGTAGAGGTGGGAAGCCGAAAGGAGCACTAGAGGCTTAAGGCGTCATAACGTGCACGGTATCACACAAATAACTGGGTCAAACACATCATGGCAGGGAATGGACCCGCATACAGGAGGGAAAAGAGGGAGTCGGACGCCGCCTGGGGCGGGGGACGGGGGATCTTGGGCCCCGGACTAGAGAAATGAAGGGGTTTGTAATGTGGATGGCTGAGGGTAATGGAGTCATGAGACAGACGTAATCTACCCAAAAATAAAGATCAGTAAAAAACACACGGAGAAAGGGTAGGAAAAGGTGGAGGGACATGGCAGGAGTCGAGGAAAAGAAGTAGGTTCCCCAGCAAAACAGGACGAGGACGTCTGCGCGATACCCGGGGGCGACAGCACAGAGGAAGACGCCGCTTGGACAGAGCCTCTCGACAAATGTCCGGAAGGGGGCTGGCGGTCGGGGGGCAACTGCGAAGGTGCAGGCTCCCTCCACAGAGAGTCGGAAGGAGGGCGGGAACGGGCGGGGCCACGTCTTGACTCGGAAGTGGGCGCGGCTTGGGGAGCCACCCCTGGTGTAGTGCCGGGCTGGGATGGGTGGTGCGTGGGGGGCAGTGGGCAGGCGGGAAGCACCAAGCGCCGGGGTCGGGGCGGAGAGGGGAAGGACACAGCTCGGCCAAGAGGTGACAGGGACAGGGCCCCGGCCAGGGGGCCCCTCAATGCGGGAAGGCGGGGGGTCCCGAGCAGAAAAAACACCCCAAAGCTAATGGGGCCACCTTAGTCCGGGCGGGACCTCGGGAGGGATGGTTGGGTCCTGGTCAGGGGGCAGAGGCGTCATGGGCGCGCCCGCCAAGACCGTCAGGTAAGCCGGGGAAGGCCAAAACGCCTCAACGGGAGGGGCGCATCGACAACAGCACTTGCGCCCAAGGCGTCGCGAAGCAGGGTGAGGGGCTGGGGCAACTTGAAACGAGCCGGTATCAATGTGACGGCGGGAGACAGGGGCTCGGGCGGGGGGCTCCCGTCCATGTCGCGTGCGCATGGTGGACGACAGAAGTGGGGGCGGTGTGGGTGGGGAACGGGGGCCCAACTTAATTGCCTGAAGAGCAGTGAACAAGCACGCCGGGCCGGGGTAGTGCGGATTTGGTTTATACAGAAAAACCCAAGCTC
>JADLZN010009598.1:0-36999 GCA_018155175.1 Sinocyclocheilus anophthalmus | reverse complement strand
ACCCTAGAAGCACCGCATACATTACCCTAGAAATTAATAATCGCTGCCTCTCATTTACCGGTCATGACCTAACCTGCTCCTCGACTATTGGCAGAACCTCGGCAAATGATCTGTGGTCTAATTACAGGCTTTCAAAGCATATGTGTTTCATGAAGGCCTCTGAAGGCCTGCTCTGCAAACGACATGATTTTTTGCAGCACGCTTCGAGAAAGGCCAAGGCATCCTTGCAATCCCAAACAGGTGGGAAGATGACCAATCTGCTTCTCCTGAAGGGTATCCAGACTGTCGGCTCCAAGAATCAGCTCCAGCTTTCTCTGGTTGAATGTCAGCTCTGGGAAGTTGGTCTTACTTCCAACTTTTACAGGCACATAACTTACAGGAGGATATCATTACTTTGTGAAGAACAGCTGGCGTCCTTGTTAAATGGCACACGTGCCATTTAAAGACACTTGGCATTTAAAGTTTGGCATGGAGCCTTCCCCGACACCTTGGGAACACCCCTGCAAAATACTTTCAAACAGCACCCAACTGTGCAAGATCCAAGAGACCTTGTGCAACTGCCTTAACTAACTCTGTGGTTGTAGTCTCGTGTCTCACGGTGAGACTCGACATCCTTGAGGTTTGACTGAGTGGAAAATACAGCCAACCCACGCATACCCAAAACAGACACATCTACTCCGCTTGTGAGGAGAAGTGCAAGCCCAGAAAGATGGGTGTTGTAACGTAAACCCTTTATCTGTGCAGCTGGATCCTATGGCTTTGGGGAAAGAAGCTACTAATGTGACACATGCAGGTGTTGATTAAGGAACTGCCGACGGCTGTTGTAAAGTGCATCTCCCTTTGGCGGTTTCTTCATCTGCATAATAGATATCAGGATAAGGCCCTGTCAGAAAAGTGCGGTTCATCTTGTCGAGGTCACCTCGAGCAACAGTGACCTGTATTGTGCAAAAGGTGCCGTCCCTTGTACTGTGCTTGAAGGGTACAAGTGTCTGAGGAGTGCTAAAAGTATCACATTTAATGAAAGTGGGCTGCGGGTCGCATGAAAAGCTCCAGTTATTAGTAGTGCTTGTGGACATGAATGATACCTCAAATTGTGAAGCTTGTTGAGGAGAGGTGAGGTACTTTTCTAACCTGACTCGCAACATTCAGCTCGAAGATGTCAAATCGGGCAAAATATAACCCAGCAGACTTGTGTTGAAGGGATCCGTGCCACATCTAGAATATCGTAAAGACTTTAGGGTCAATGGCAATGCCAAGTTCTTATAGGGGCTGTTCACAAAGAACATGTTTTTCCGTTTAGAAGTGCAGTGGAATGAAAAACACAAGGTCTACAGAAACGTTTTTAAAAGTTGAACTGCTTTTAACTTGATCGCCACATTTTATCTTTTTTTTAATCTTTAATTACTCTAAACATATCATGTAATGTGACTAAGTAAAAATATATTTTAAACACATAAGCATGCATCTTAATCATTATGTGATATCAGTACAGTTGTATCGCTCTGACAATTTTGACTTTATGCTGCATAGAAGAGGTGTATTCAAGTAATTTTTTTATATATTTGTGTATAAATTGATGAAAAAAAATAATGGTGAAAAATAGCATAATTTCATTGACCCTTGAGGAGCCACCGGAAGACCCTAGCACTAAAAACTACTTAGAACACCTTAGCAACTGCATAACAAAGCTCTGGCAACCACCCACGGCACATTGTAGTGGCAACTTTTGCACAGTCAGAACCACTCTAAAAATATAGTTTTTATTACAATCCATGCCAAGGAAGAGCATGGATGGTATCTGACTTCCAGATTTCATTGAGCCAGGATAACTTCGTCTTAATGCAACAAGGTCCTTTTATGGTACTGTAAACAGAGCACTTTAAATCCAGCTGAGGCCTGAAAAAAAGAGAAAAGAAATGAATGAACACAGGAAACCTCACTCTGGCAGGAAGTGGGAACGGCTGCTATGGTAACGAACTGAAAGAAGGAGCCCTGGTGGAGCTCTCACGAATCGCTGTCTTTTGACGTCATTTCGCGCACAGAGAGAGCGAGTGAGAACAGCTGCCGAAGACATAAAATAAACAAAGGAGGGGATGAACTTTAGAGTGCTCGCTCAGAAATGTTACACAAGAGCCATGGCCTGATGTTTGGAAAGGCACTGTCTTCTCAGAAATAATTTTTTCAGGATGGGCATTTAAATATAAGGGATTTTTTTTTGTCTCTCTGGCATATCCTCCTCCACAAGTTAAAAAGCAGATGGTGCTCTTTTAAGACTGTTTAACAGCATACTTTGATTTATGAACTGACATAGTGAGCTTTGAAATATTAGCCTATTTCAATTCACTTTCCTGCAGCAAAACAGTATCTTTTTTTCTGACCAAAATATGTTTAAAAAATGTATGCTAAATATATGTTGTAAATGGCTCAGCTCAAGGAAATACCAAAATATAGCCAAAATACAAGAAAATGCATTTCCAATCCTAAAATTTAGAGGAAGTTTAGATATTTGGAGGAAATTTATGTAATGCAAAATATATTTTGAAGATTTTTTGTTGTTGTTGTTGAAAATATAAATATATTTAGAGGACATTTATGTATTGCAAAATGCATTTTGAAGATATATTTAGGAAAATATAAATATATTTAATAGAAATGTAACAAACTATTTCTGTACATCATTGCGCATTTGTATATATATATATACAGAGATATATTGAACTTTTAAATATATTGAAAATATATATGAATTTATTTTTCCCATAGGGACTGTACTGAAAAGGTTTGTTTTCCAAAGCTGTCTATTACAATGCAATTATCGGACCGTAAACAAAAATGGCTGTAAATGTCATCTGCACTAGTGATTTTGAATGTTTGCTTGTTAATTGTACTGCGCTAGTGACATATAAAGAGCTGAAAGCTATTTGCAGTCTAGATCAATGAGGAGAACCTGAGTGATGCCCGTTCCCGGTGACCTTCCTCTGACCTTTACCGCCGGGTCTTCTCTCAATAACCAAGCGGCTCGATGAACAGTGCTGCGATCACGAGTCCGCTGGAAATTTATGCTCTAGATTCTTGTAGACTTGATTTGAATGAATAATATGAGTCAGTGGTTTCCTTTCAAGCTGCAATCAAAGAAATGTCATCTGGGCAAAGTCTTCTGGGTACTGAAATGAGGTATGATTTGTTGTGTTGCATGTTCGCCAATAACTGAAAGAGAAGCTGAGAGAGGGAACCAAAACAGTGTCATCCACACCATGAGGCCCCTCTGTCTATATCAGCGAAGTAGGTATGTATGTAGGTATTTCAGTTGATGTTTATGTGCAGCTGCACACCCCCCCCACCCCGGTATTAGCCCCCACCCCCAACCCGGTAGGCCTCTTCACTGTGATAATCGTACGGACAGCTGGTGTCGATACGTGCCCTATCGTAAACACCAACCCACTTAGGCTCCCAAAAAAATGACGGATGAGGGACTAAGGACAGGTGTGCATGGTAATATGTGTTGTGTAAAGGTGTTTGGGGGATTGAGGACATATAAAGCATTTAGGGCTGTGAGATGTGTGAGAGAGAAGCAGCACGTACTCAATGGGTAAACCGATAAATACTTGATCAAACATCAAGTCATATTTTAATGGGCATGTACGTTTGCTGGTTTGTAATTAGAATTGTAAGAAATTAAAAAACTCAGAAATAACTCAGAAGTCGCGAGAGTATAAAAGATTCTGAGAAGAAACCGTCCTAATGTGGCGATAAAACTTGCTATTTTTATTTCATGGTGGAAAAAAAAAGTTTGGAAAAACTCAATTTTGAGAAAAAAAATCTGAATTGCAAGATGTTAACTAGATTGTAACAGAGCAGTTGCACAATTATAAACTTCTAGAAAAGTAAGTTTTGAGAGAATCTGTGGTGAAAATAAGCTTTAAAAAGGAAAAATCATAAAAAGACAAAAGGCGGACGATCAGTGAGTTGAAGACGTTGAAAAGAAGAACTAGGGATGTCAGCTGAAAAGTAAAGTTGTTCCAGAGGATGATGAATGATACAAATAATCGTTTATTGAAATAACATGGCAACAAATTGCGCCAGTAAAACAGTGAAAGTCTAGTTCAAGTAAATAGTTTTCGGATTTGAGTGACTTGTTGAAATCGCCCTTCCATTCATGAGGACTATGAGTACCTAATAAAACAATTTAAGTGTTGAAGATCCATGGCATATTCAGCTGTCAAAATATTTTCACACCTACAAAATGTTAGCCACCCCAAAACACTGGGTGTGTTTACTCAATGAAATCTTGTGCAATACATGTATCTAGTCCAATTGTGTGCATTTTGTGTAATTCACATGCTAAGTATACAGTGCATCCATCTTTTCAAGATCTCTTTGTTCAGAGGAACCCTTTAAAATTTCTCAGATTTGCTTGTTGCATGCAAAATATTAATTCATTTTGATGACCTACTTTCAGACATGTCTCCATCAGAGACTTAATATCCACCATATTCAGTCCCTCTGGGCAACAAGAAAGGCTTCTAGCATCTGAGGAACATTCGCCAGGCTTCAAAATAAACACTTCTCAGTTGGATTTAATTGTTCATGGAGGGATCATTCAAGAACCCCGGAGTGCTGTCTTCGACTTTCTATGGAAAGGGGGGAGGTTCAATCAATAGGGATTTTGTTAAGCGGGCCGGTGTAGAATGTGGAGAAGATCTTTCAGACATTGGCAATCGTGTGACGATGGGGTGGCGGACACCATGCTCCAAGACTCATGGGAGTAGGTGTGTTACTTGGCCAAGAACCTCTCTGTTCAATCGATTGCAAGACGTCAGTTGAATAGACTCAAATGAATGTGCCTTTAACCTTGGCAAGCATATGCACAAACTACCTGCACGCCAACGCTGACATGAGAGCCCATTTATTCTAATGCGACACAAAGATTGCAAGCATTGCGACAATTATCGTAGTTGCGCTTTAACCCTGAGAAATGCATCATGCAGTTATTTATGAAATTACTCTTTGTGGTTTCTGTAAAAACAAAAAGTGTTGTACTAGAGATAAGTGTGCAAGTGCCTTCCTCGTTTCAAATCATGCCCAACAGATTTTTTTTAAAGGTTTTTGAAATGGTTTCTGGTAAGTATCTGAATAGCTTCAGAGAAACAGTCATCTCACCCAAAGAGTTCATCAGATGCATTGCTGGAACCCAGCTAGTTTCACATTTACACACACACCGACACGCACTCTGGAATAAAGACACGTATATGTGCACATATACGGGGACACTATGCGTTTATTCAGTTGACCTTGTTGCTGCAGCTTTACCCCCTTTTGGTTTCATATCCTGCCTTCGGCCGCAGTAAATGACGTCTGCTATGTTCATTATTACATCCAACGACAGAACACCTCAATCACTTAGGAGTTATTCTTGTCTACATTTGCTCCGGCGGTGAAACAATGGCGGACTGATGGCAGCTCACTCAGGGCGGAGCTAAGGTAAAACGCTAGTGTCAATCAAACAATCGTGGGAGGGGCCTGTCAGTGTGACGTCACACAGACCCGGCATCGGAGATCGCCGCGATTTGAGAAAGGGGGAAAAACATTAACCAGAGAAAAAAAAAACACCCTTTATTTTTCCTTTTTTTTTTATTCGGTGGATTTTTCTCAGTATAGGGTGGTTGTGTACACACGCTGCTAACACACATTTCAGTTCAAACTACTTTGTAAAAGTGCATGTAGCATCCTATGACCCCTTTAACCAATTTGGCGTGACTCATCAATCAACAGTATCTCTTTTCACAGCACTGTCATGCAGTTCATCCAAGCTGTTGTATATTTTATTGTGTCTGGAAACTGATGTCAGGACAATTCTGATGCACAGTCAATATGAAGCCACTGAAAGTGCTTCATAATAAACTCATAACTGTCTTGTGCTTTCTCTTTCAGCTCAAAGTTCTGCTGTGTTTTGCTGTTCTGCTGTGAGTCAGCTTGAAAACATCAGCCAGCAGTCAGCTGCTGCTATAAAATATATTGTTAAACTGTGTCTTTGATGAAGGGTGTAGGCCTACAAAAGAACGTACTGTATGAAACACCTCATATGACCCACAAAAAGTGCAATTCAGGAACTGTCTGTTTCCATCAGTACAGGAAAAGAGAGGAATGCTGAAATTAGCCTAAATTCAAAGTCTTTTGTCCTGACTGAGGAAGGATACTAAGTTCTGCTGATCAGCTAAACAGGTTCAGATTGGAAAAAAAGAGTTAGATGCTCTCTCAATTTTTTATATGTATGTATTTATGTATTTTCAAGTACAGTATGGTATGAAACGTTTATAAACTCTTGATTCACATTAAACAAGTTCATGGTTTTTCAGTTCATTTAGGTGAATTCGTGTGAGATTTGAAATATTCTACCAGGTATTTAATTGGTTTACGTCTTTATGCTTTTCAATGAGCTATTTCACATCTAATCAATACATTTTAAGATATGATTACACCATCATAAGTGTAACAAGGTTAATAGTTTTACAGTTAATTTTACATTACAAGGTGCTGAAGTGTGAACCCGCAAGGTGCTTCTCAGAAAGAGAATTCAGTGATTATATTTCCCCATATTTATGGATGAATTGTTTACTATACACAATGATAATAACAGGGTTAACATCTTAGCAAATAAAAAGAGTTAAAAATAAAAGAGACATTACCCTTGTGAGAGAAAAAGTGCACTTAATTTACGTGAATGTGCACTTGTAGTGTACTTTAAATCAAAGTCTACTTTAAACTAGATAATATAATATTAATTAAATAAAAAGCCATGCTTTCATGACACTTTCAAAAAGTGTTTTTATAAAATACAATTATGTTGACTAATATACTAAAACACATATGAAGTACTTGATTATAATTTTAACTATAGTGTGTTATTTGATATTACATTTAAAGTTAATATATTTTTAAACCAAAACGAATTGCAACTTCTCAGAAAGAAAATTCAGTGATTATATTTCCCCATATTTATTGATGAATTGTTTACTATACACAATGATAATAACAGGGTTAACATCTTAACATGTACAAATAATTAAGGGGTCGTAAGATATTTTGTTACAAATGTAAGTGTCTAAAAACAGGCATTTTACCTTATAAAACATTAAGGAGGTCTTGGAGAATAATGTCATTATGATTTTATATGGATATATTATCATTATCATATCATTATTATAGGAAAACAAGATTTGTTCACTAAAATAGGAAAAACATAATAGTAATAGGGTTGATGCATAATATGTAATGTATTTTTTAAATTTGTTTAATGATACATTATGTCAACTAAAATAAAGACAAATGCAAATTGTCTTTTAATATATAGAATTTGGAAACATGAGGTACTAGGGAACTCTATTTTGCATGTTCTCTGTTAAATGCACGAAAGTAAGTGCTTGGATACAGACCTTACCATTCATCCTGCATCAGGCCCTGTGCAGTATTCAGAGACACTGGATGCCTGAGAGAAAAAAGACAATTCACTTGAGAAGAAACACTCATTCCCTGAGTCCAATTAAAGTGAAAGGACTCCGAGTTATTGATGTGGAGACTGTCTTTCTTTGCCTTGTTCAAGGCAATTGCTTTAGAGCAATTTTATGAGCGATAAATGCCTTGTTGACATGGATTACTCCAGTACACCCTGTCTTGATTATAATGCAGACCATGTTTATGACCTTGTTTTATCAGAAAGCCTGCCATAAAGACAGCTGCATGACCTGAAAGTGTACGGTTGCCTTGACTGAGAGAGCTTTGTAGATTTTGAACCAGGACCAGCTATGTACTTTTAGCCAGAGATTAGCATTAATTAGTTATATAAACAGATGCATGATTAGGGATGACTTTTGGGTGGGTCGTTTGGTTTGTTAGAGGGTACATGTGAAGTACTGCTCCAGCACACAGTGAAAAGTAAAATTAAAGCATGACAGTTAAACACACAGGCACACACACATTGATTGCCCTCCAGTGGCTAAGAATGATAGCATTAATGGTCACTGTAAAGATAGCATCAGAACCTGAAGAGGATTTTATGTATGATAAATAACTAGTGTGATTGTTTTCTCCAGTTTCTAGTCTATTTTCAAGTTAGTTGTGCCTTAATGCAAGACTGAATCTTTTGGATAGCATTGAAAAGGCTTTAATTTGTGAAAACACTGCACAGCCCTTGTGAAAAAGGATCATGCTTAATTGTATTGAATGTGCACTTGTAGTCTACTTCAAAGTACATTTAAAAAAAATTTAATTTCCTCTCAAATCAAATTTACTCTCAAATATGAAAAAAAGCCAATTGGGGCCACTCTCTTAATGAGAGTACACTTTCATGATTTCTGTCATTCTACATTCTACAATGCCGGCTGTTCTGACTCACAGTCTTTAAGTACGTTTTCATATTTAAAAAATTTGCCACTGATGATTCAAACGTGAGTTTGAGCAGTGTAGATTAGCCCTTGTTGTTTGTCATTTCTCAGATCAAATGCAGACATGGTTTTATGTTACGCAGCGCGATGCAACGCAACGCATAAAAACAGTATAAGTCATTATAATCCGTAATTATGTCCCCGCTGGATGCAACAAATGCCTCGTTTTTTTTAATGGGTTTTAATGTTTTTGTCTCGGTGCTCCGGCCGGACAGGGCAATCACAATATGGTAAGGGGCGTAACATTCCCATCACACGCTTGAGGTATTCGACCAATCACAACGCACTGGATAGCTGGCCAATCACAGCACAACTCGCTTTTCAGACCGATGAGCTTAGTAAAAATCGAAGCGTTTCAGAAAGGCGGGGCATAGAGGAGAACAATAATGTACATTATGTGGAATTATGTGTTTTTTTTAGCAAATAAAGCATTTCAGTACACCACATACACCACATAAGGTTCTTCTTAGCACATGACCCCTTTAAAGAATATTTTTTCAACAATAAGTACTCTTTTTAGTATGCTAAAGTGCACTTTTTTCACAAAGGTGTACTAGCATTAGCTAACATTTAAATTTAGCCCTATTTAAAGTTTAATGAAGGCTTTTGAAATGACCAATAAACTAATTTTTGTGAACAGGCTATGCATGATTGAGTACTTTATACATGTTTGAGTGCTTCTCTGAAGGCAGGTGAGAGCTTGGCATGAGTATGAGATGAGCTGTGGGATAATTATTGTGTGAGAGAAAGGTCTTTCCCCTCACGCAGGAGAAAAGCGTCTTGGTTTCTCTTACATTATCCCTGCACTCTAAATAAAGGTGCTTCAAAGGTTCTTCAAGCGATGCGATAGAAGAACCATTTTTGGTTCCACAAAAAAAACATTCAGTCAAAGGTTCTTAAAAGAACAATCTCTTTCTTACCTTTGTATAATCTGAAGAACCTTATTTCGCTACAAAGAACCTTTTGTGAAAAAGAAAGCTTCTTCAGATGTTAAAGGTTCTTTATGGAACCATTTAGACCAAAAAGGTTTATGGGATCGTGAAGCACCTTTATTTTTAAGAGTGTGTGATAATTCCCTTGTGTTTAACAGATTCCCTTTCACATTATTCCCACTGAGACGTATTTGTTGTGTACATGGTACTATAACAACTGTTCCTAACAGACCTTTGCCTGTTGAGGTAGCATGACCAGGCTAGACCTTCTCCATTGTTTTTGTCTGCACTTGGTTCCCACAAAATGTGCCAGTTTTTTTTAAGCACACATGTCCCCATGGATGAACTGGAACATATACCTTTGCCACAGGTAGGCATCTGTTCTGTGGGAACATTGTCAGTCGTCCAGTGCAGCATTATGTGGTTAATGGTTGAACCGAATTGTGCCTCAGATGGGTCCTAATTCAAATGCTGGCAGGCTGCTGCCTTTGTTATTTGCCATGTTATTTGAGCCCAGTCCATTGCTTATGAGGCTATCACTATTCCCAAAGGGCCATGAGGACCCATCAAAAGGCCTTCTTCATCTTCTAGAGGTTTTGTTGATCAGGCTTAATTATAATTCTGGTTCAGTGTGAACAATGGCTATTTCATTGCTCAAAGTTTGTCATAAAGCCATTTGGACGAGGTCCATGAATAAGCTTTGAGCTAGTCGGTTGTGTTGAGAGAACACAAACACTGCTCAGCTAGAACTGGGTCTTTGTGTGCTTATGTTACATTTAGCCTCAATCTGGATGGTATCAGCGCAAAACAATGTACTTGAACTTACTTTAACACTGAGCTTCTTCAATCTTTGTCAAAGCTTATGCACCATAATTCCTTATTACGCTCACATCATGTTTTAGACATTAACTATACAGAAAACTGGCTAATAATAATAAGCTGATACTGAATTTTACTCTAATCTCTGTATACACAAAAATTATATTTCTGAAAACAAAGTTTTCACTGGATTTGCCTCAAAAACAATTTCACTGAAATTGTTTTTGAAAACTGCTTTCATAGTGAAGACTTTTTAAATGGCATACATTTATGTGTTTATCAGGAAAAAACCTGGCACCTAGAAACTCATTCTGTACCTCTGAGTCAGACATTCTTTATATGACATATCATGCATTCAAGTCATAAACATAACACGGAAGTATAGCCTAAACTAAATAAAGAATAACACTGTGAACTGTAAACTCAAATATTTACATCTGCATTTGAAATGTTGAAAATTATTCTTTTCTATCACTCATTTATAAATGATATCAAAACTATATGATTGTTTTACATAACGCAAACCGTGATAGTCGAGTGAATATTTAATATTCATAATATAATAATATAATATTTACACCTGTTGTCTATCAGCTGTTCTGTACATCAGACCTTTAGAATAACTGTAATAAACCATGTAAAATTAAAATGATTGCAAGGATTGATTTATGACATTTCCTTACAGACTGCTTGTGCTCACTGATCTCTTAAAAAAAAAAAATATATATATATATAAACATCATATATATACACACCCACACACACACACACACACACACACAATATAAATAATTATTTAGACTAATCAGTAATAATTATTTGTTGGTCAGGTGCGTAAGCGCATTGGGTTAGCAGTTAAAAGGTGTGGGTTTTCAATTCCCGGGAAAACACATACGTTAAAAAATGTGGAAAACAGCATCTGCTAGCATAAATTTTATATATATAATATTTCAAATAGACAGGCTCTTGTAATGTTACAACTCATTTACAATCTAGCATTCTGAGTTTCCAACTTGTAAATATGTCTTAACTTGGTCATTAATGGACTTGGAACTTACAATTTGTCTGATTCATTCTGATAATGAATGAGCGCTTGCACTTGGAACTAATAATTATGATATTTCCAACTCCACTTGAAGGACACGGATGCTTCATGTGATGTTTGACATAAAAACTTAAAGGCACAATATGGCCAACTACTGGCCTGCCATGGTCATGTGTTCATACTAGCTTTTTTTTGCATTGTTGTATGGATGGCTGTTGATTTGAACAGGATTATTTACTTATATAATTAATTGTTTTATACAGAAACTATGTTTTCAGAGATATATGTACAGTATATAGCCTATATGTTGATGTGTAAAATATGAAATTGCCAGGGGCCATTTACATAGAATGGGTTCTTGCTTACAAAAAGGCTAGACACATTGCAGCGAAATGGAAAAGACCATTTTCCTGGTTGGAGACATTTTTAAAAGCTGATTTTTTTTAACTTGGTGTGTTAAAATGTGGCACAGTGGTCAGAAAGACACCAGTTCAAAAAAAAATATTAAAAGCTGTACAGTGCAACACAAAAACACGTTCTCTGTGAACAGCCCCCAACTGTGCATGTCATGTAGTCATTTGAACAACAATCATGCAAAATTTGACACTCAGCTGAACCTAGCATGTGGGCCTTTGTGTTCTAAAGCTGGATGCCCTCCAAGTAAAAATATGACACTGTGAGAAACTAAGATAAGTTTCAAAAGAGGACAATAGAGAAGAATTAACTTTTCTCAGAACAGAAGTTGGAACTGCAGGTGGCCATGTTAAAGGCAATATCATTACTCTCATGAATATGAGATGTAGTTTATACTCGCTAAGATCCATAGCTCTAAACTACGGTCTCCTAATATTCAGTCTGAAGTCTATCTCTAACCTAAGCTCTCCTAAAGAACATGGCCTGGATTTACACGCACTGGACTGTATGGGCATGGTGCATGAGCACTGGGAAGTCTAAAGACCTCAAGTCATTATGAGTGAGATTTCCAAACTGAGTGTGACACCATGAAATGCCATTCAGATGCCTATTGTGAGGTGCTATAATAATTAGTCATTCCAACATTTGGCTGTGTTACGTAAGATGGTGCTTGTTTATTCATATAGGGCTCAGTTTGTGCAAGGCCTCTTGCATTTCAAAGGCTGTATTATGGGGGACACGCTAAAGCCTCTTTGAAACTTGAAACAGCAGAAGTCCTGCTGATTCACTTGTTCTAGCGTGCCAAGAAGGCAAGTGTAAAATCAAATCATGATGTTTGTGCATTAATGTGCTGAAAATAAAGTGTGCTTAGTTATGTACAGGTGCATCTCAATAAATTAGAATGTCGTGGAAAAGTTTTTTTTTTTTTTCAGTAATTCAACTCAAATTGTGAGACTCGTGTATTAAATAAATTCAATGCACACAGACTGAAGTAGTTTAAGTCTTTGGTTCTTTTAATTGGGATGATTTTGGCTCACATTTCACAAAAAACCCACCAATTCACTATCTCAACAAATTAGAAAACTTCATAAGACCAATAAAAAAAACAAACATTTTTAGTGAATTGTTGGCCTTCTGGAACGTATGTTCATTTACTGTACATGTACTCAATACTTGGTGGGGCTCCTTTTGCTTTAATTACTGCACTGTCAGTGCGGCGTTGGCATGGAGACTATCAAAGACCTGTGGCACTGCTGATGGGCTGGGTATGGAAGCCCAGGTTGCTTTGGATAGCGAGCGTCAGGTCATCGCATGTTGGGTCTGGGGTCTATCAATTCCTCTTGAAAATACCTCATAGACTTATCTATGGGGGTTCAGGTCGGCGATTTGCAAGGCAATCAAGACAGTAACACAATGTTATTGAAACAGCTTTTGGTTGCTTTTGACCAGTGTTGGGGAGGTGCCAAGTAACATGTTTGTCTGTCTGGCAGTGCAGTTGGAAGTTAGCTCGCAGAGGCGTGGCATAATGGCAAAGGCGACAATGATGTGTGTCTCCGGTTGTGCTCCTCCAGTAGGAATTGGGTAATGATCGCTGCATGGTCAGGTGTTGACTTAGCTCCTCTAGAGTGTCACAGGAAAAGCAGCCACATAGAATGCATTCAAAGAGTTTCTGTGAGGAGGTTTCATTGCAGGACAGAGGAGTGATGGCATCGGGCAGTTTAGTCTGAGGTTGGCAGTGGCGGTACAGCTCAGTGGCATTGTGCTTACGTTGACGTTGCATGTGTGCCAAGTTCTGCTGCAGTAGAAGCACATTGTGCGTGTGCTTTTCACTGGTCATGTGGATTCTGAGGTTCCGTGCCACATTGGTTTCATAGTCACAGACTTCGCACCGCCACGACGCATGTCCCCGGAGCTTAGATGGAGAGGGGGAGTTGGCTTGGGTGGGGTGAGTGAGAGTAGGATGCAAATGGGTTAAAGGATTGGGCTGGGATGCTGGGCTGTGTGCATGTGACTGCGTCTGCAGGCTCTGCATGTTGTTGAGGTGTTTGTCCGATTGCATGTGGATGGTCAAGTTGCCTTTGGTGGTGGTGGAATATTGGCAGACTTGGCAGCGGAAGGGCCTGTATCCGCAAGAATATGTCTCGCCTCTTGCTAGGCGTGGGTGGTTCTGCCCACTGCTGCAGTACGGGCACTGTTCAGACTCTGACTCTGGGTGCTTCTCCTTCATATGGGCCTCAAGAGTTTGCTGGTACTTGTAGTGCCAGTTGCATTTCGGACACTTCAATGTCTTGCAGGAATTTCTGGTGTGTACCAGAGTGGCTTGAATGCCAAAAGTGAAAGATGATCCTTGGACATCTTCTCCGGCTGCAACGAAGCCTCCGTCACCGGCCACCACCAACCTTCCTCTAGAGGCTGTGTCTGGGTGCCCTTCTTCAAGAATAGGCTGACTAGTCTGGGTTAAGGTGGGACTGAGTGTAGGCGATGTGGAATGGCTATGATTATTGTGCAGGTGTGAATGAGTGACAGCATGTCTGTCATCTTCAGACAACCTGGTGGTAGGTTCCATTGCTATGGCACTACCATTTTCAAATTGATCATTTGGTTCTATTGCTGTGGCACTCTCTTGGTTGGCAAGTTGTTCTGTAGTAGTGACAGTGGACGGGTTTACCACAACAAGGGAAGCAGGTGCAGGGTCGTGGCAGTTAAAGCTTGTTCCACACTCTGACTCAGAGTCTGTAAGGGTTTTGGTGTTGTTCATAAAGCTGGTTGCTATTGTTACAGAGTTTGGAGGTTTCGAAATGCTTTGGTTTGACAGAGCAGCTTCAGTAATGTGCTCTTGTCCGCTACTGCTGCTAATACTGTGAGCACCGTTATCTACAGTGCTGCCTACCTCTAAACACAATCTCCTTTCTCCTACCTCACTACTTCCTCCATTCTTTCTTATCTCATCCTCCTTGCCTCTTTGTGTGCCCTCTCTTCCCATGGTTGAAGGGTCTTTGGCAGGGCTTGGTACTGAGGTAGCAGGGGAGGTTCTGGGTGGAGAGGGCAGGAGAGGGAGTCCAGGCTTAGAGGTCAGAAACTCTTCATTCTCTTTCCGTCTTGCCGTGTCCTCTGTGCTGTTCCCAGAGGTCAGAGATGCCAGGTTAAATGGTACCACAGACTCACAATTCCTTTTTGGTTCTAGGAAACAGAGGAGCGGCCGATTGCCTGGGCCGGCAGGCTGTAAAATGGCAGAGGTGTGTTTAAATGAGAGCAGATGTTGTTCTTCATCGCTGAAGGTGATATTGTGTTGCCGAGAAGCATGAGCCCTAAATGAGTGTGTACGGCCAAAGGACAGCCGACACAGAAAGCACATCATCCTGGGTTTGGTTAGACCAGACCATGTCACTCCTGTCTCTGATGATCCTGCCACGTCAGGAACACTATCTTTGGATTGGCGGGTCACCAGAGCTAGACTCTCAATGTCGTCAAGGTTATGCAATTGGAAGACATGAAAAATCTGTGGAGTGGGGCTTTCAGATGAGGAAATGTAACAGGCTCTAATGATGGAGGAAGGAGCACCTAACGAGGAGGAGGGCACGCCACTTGTAAGTTTAGTCTCCATCACATAGGCAGACCCATCAGGCTGGTATAGGATCTCTCCAATAGGCCTCTCCACATCATCACATTCTTCCTCTTCATCTGCCTTCTCCCTCTCAGCTGCATCTTTTAACATCTCTCTGGTTGAACATTCATTAACCTGTTTTTCCCTAACTCTTTCTTCATACCTCCCTGCAAGTCTCTCCTCCTCAGCCCGCCCTACTAGTCCACCCTGCTTGGACAGATTCGCTGTGCTCCGATGAATAGCTTGATCTCTGGCCAGCAGGAGTGGACTGGGGGCCAGAGGTCTGCAGAGCCCAGGAGGCTGTTGTGTGTGGGGGCCATAGGCTCCATTGTTGGAGACAGAGTCACAACACTCCATCCTCTGAGCTACTGAGCACATTCATCCCACCCTGGCCTAGAGAGAGATAGAGAATAAAGAAATTTAGAAATCCAAATCACTTGAACATTACAACTTTCATTATGACTTTCGAAATCACTTTGCACTTTACATAATCACAGCAACATATGAGGTATATTAAATTTGAGCAGCATAAACTTTAGTGTCACTATTCAGAGAGAAGCAACCCTAGAACGGTGAAGGAAAACAGAAAGAGGTTTAGACTGTGATCAATAGCTCTTTGCCAAGCTGTATTACCGAGAGCTGAATATTACATGAGAGACAATTCCTGGAATCACCAAGATCTGCTCAATTAAATGTCTCTGTCTGTCTCGGCTTCCCCCATCCCCCTCCATCTGCATTATATTCCCCTTTAGGCAACTGAGCAGAACATAGGGCCGTGTCTACGGGGGATTGCCCCATGACAGTGCCTCCGGAATAAGTTCCCTATTGACTCTAGTCCCAGGTTTCTCCAGAGACACGGCCCCCACAGGCCTTGATCAGTAAAGCAGCTGAAGTGAATTAAATTGAATTATATTAAAGCAGCCATTCACAACAGGGTTCAACTTACATTAGGTGTCTAAAATAATTGCAATTTGCATTAATGCTAAGTAGAAACAGGTTCACATTTGGATAGGCATTTTAATTGTTTAAGTTTGTGCTGCTGGTACATTTTACAAATCCAAACATATGATGTTGCTACTTAGGCCTGCCTTGTAGTCACACCGTGGGCTATAGCTAAATAATTTAAATGTTCTTATAATTATTACTGGATTTATCTACAGTTAACTCACCTAAATAGTGTAAAAACAACAAGCATATGCACAGAAGGTGTCTGAGGAGAGTATAGGGTTTGTGAATTGCAGTTGGGGGGCTAATTGCTCTGTTTCTACGTTGAAGAGTGCAGATTCTTGAACTCAGATTCAAGCTGTTATATTGAGCTCTCTCTGATCCTCTCTACTGGAGGGGGCTAAAGTGCTAATGGGAAAATCAATAGCGTGAATGCTAAGCATCTTACTGGAAGCAAGAGCAGGATGCTAGCACACCAGGCTAAAGGATGTGTTCACTGATTTAGGCTCAAACAGGACCTAAAACAATAGGCTTAAAAGGCCAAAAGCAACGTTTCAAAAATGAACATAGAAGTCCACTCATTTAAATGAACGCAAATACTTACAGAGAGCTGGAGATACATATTCATAAACAGACTGCTGACACAAACTAGACTTCCTGTACAGATCAATTAATATCCAGTCTTTTAAGCTCTATGTGTGCATGTGTGTATGGTGTAATTAGTGACGTATCTCATTAGCTGCTAGGTTAATTACCCATCTCTCTGGGATACCTGATAGGGGGCACACAGCTGGAATCAAGACATATCTTAAATCAATTACTCTCTGGAAGCGTGTGTGTAGATTAAGACCAAGATGTCGACTGAGAATTACTCAAAACCGCACTAACGCTAATATGAACCTTGACACTAACAGTACCAGCACTAACCCTAATACACGCACACAAAAAATATACAGGAAAACTGTTTGCACTGAACCGAGACCAGGAAACATTTTCTGAGTGACTAAATTATCTAGCATAAAATGTATCCACATCTTGTGGGCAATCCCTGTTACTTCATAAATCTGTCACTTTGTGAAACATTGATGGCACTCAGAAAAATAACATAATTTGGATACTTTCTGAAACATTACAGTAAGATAAGTAAATAATCTCACTTCATCGCAAATAAATAAATAAATTCTCAATTCATATATATATATATATATATATTAACAATACATATATATATATATATAATATATATATATATATATACACACACACGTTGGAGAAATAAGTTAATCAATAACCCAACTAAAACCGGCCCCTAATGAAAGCTGTAACAACTCAACTACTCATTTGAGTGTATTTTTCTGTTTATTTCAATTTGATGTTTACTTTATGTATACTGATTGCATGAAAGGTTGCAAACTTCATAGTCTCAAGAGGTCAAACTAAATATTAAATGAGCTATTTAATTTCTGAGTATCAACATTTTCTGACCACTGAAAGAAAGTGCTTAACCTGACAAAAAATAAAGAAAGACAACATGTTGTGGGCAGCCCTGCTGTTTTGTTGGAGAGAGTGATTTCATATTCACAGTGCAGTTTGCTGATTCAGGGTCTCGGCTTCCTGTTTTAATGCTAATCTAATGTTCCCGCAGTATCACAGCAAAAATACTATTGCACAGATACGAATAACAATTATGAAACATGCTTTTTACAACATGATGCAGCACGTATTTAAACTACAGAGTACCTGAGACATCGTAAAAAAAACACTTGAAACACTCTTCATGCCAGCTTTTGAAACGTTTGTTTTATTTTTATCCTTTTAAGCACATACATGAATGCATGAACACACAAGAATGAAAACTGTTACAAGGGTTGAACTGTAAAATGACAGTATCAAATCAAACCAAACTTGAACCTGCTAACCCCACACCCTCTCCCCTTCTCTCTTGCAGTCACGCAAACACATACACATTTTCTCCCACTGTATTTAGACAGCTGTCCTCTCTGCTGTGTGCTTGTCTTTGATCTTTGATTTAATGCCCCATTTCCATTAGAGACACTAGCCCATTCAGGAGCAAAACTTCAAAAGAAAGAGAGAGAAAGAGGAAAAAAAAGAAAGATTGGACGTAAGAGAGTGTGAGAGTGGTGGGGAAAATGTATTACTTATATGATTTAGAAAACTGAGGCCTTAAAATATTTCTAAATAAGTCAGCCAGCAAAGAACAAAATACACTAACAGGAAGTAAAATGCTGATGCTCTTCCTGAATGACATGCAAAAAGGAAGTCACAGACAAAAATGCAGGATCAAAGGTCAAAAGTTATTGCTGATGTTACTGCAGGTCCGTGATTGTTGTGATAGCTGTCTCCTTAAAAATTAGGCATGTATTAATAGTTGCATTTGTGTATATCAGGTTCCAACAGGCAGGAACGTAGGCCAGTGTTTCACACATGCACACTGATGCATTCTGTCAGCATGCTTACAGTAAGTCACACGCTTCAGTTTCTAGAGTGAAAGTCTGAGCGTGATGTAAACGTATTGATCTAAACTGCAGCAAGACCCGACGGGATTATGAAATCAATGCTACACTGAAAGAGTTCTTATTCATTTGACTTGATCTTATGCCTCTGACAATGCATGGGAAATGCTCGTGTACACTGCTCTTCTACAGTCAAAATGCAGCACTTGTTATACACATCTCATGGAAAGTGACACTGGGAACTAAAGCTTTTATCTGTTGGGATTATTCATGTAAATATCCTGCATTCATTACCCGAGTATATGCACTGTGAAATGAAAAAGAAAACATTTGTGCAAGATTAACTCCTTTTAACAGCTAGATCATAATCCACAAAATCCTGTAGAGCTGAATAACATGCAAAACAAAAATGGAATTGACTAGCTGGAAAAAAATATGTATTTTTAATCAGTGGTATTAACAAATGATTTATGCAACCTCACAAACTGACAAGAGATTACATTGTGTTGGAGGACAATTAGTGACTTGAAAATCATCAGAAATTAATTGGATTGTAAAAACCAGACCGAATAGCTATTTTTTCCTAAACAAGCAAAAAAAAAAAAAACAGATACACATATATACAGGGTTTAAAAATATATAACTTCTCAATATAATATCCATTTATATCTATCATATATATATATATATATATATATATATATATATATATCAGATATATATACATACTACACATAAAAAAATTCAATCTGTATATGCTGTATTGTATAATTTTAGATATAGTTTCACGTCACACTGCAGCCACTGCTTAACTTGTCAACTGCCCTTAATGCTAATATTACTATTGAAAATACAAACTGTAAAACATGACGTCATAATAGTATTTATGGACATTTGTAAAGACACCAAATAGACATGCTGAGCTAACCACCCGATGATACACACAACATCTTTTCCTCTTTCCTTCAATAAAACCAACCTTTTTTACATAAACGTAAGAAAAATGCTAATCATATACAGAACCCCTACAGAAATATATTTCAGCACTATTTGAAAACACTGCAAAATCTCTTTCGCTCACAACAGGCGCTGTCTGTCTCCATTTCCAGTCCATTTCTGAGAAAAGGTGTACAACAATTCCATTGACCTTTGCATGATTGCGGTTTATGCACCTTTTATAAACTATACCTTCAATCTATATATTCAACAGCCACGGCAAACAGCACCCATCTCGTTCTGCTTGGACTAACGCAGACAGTGTAATATAGTTCAATATTTGCAGTGAATTCTGGTGAGAGTTCACAGTAATGTGGAGGTGACACAGAATCACTGATCACCCTCGTTTCTCCCATCCCTGCACACACCCAAACCACAACACACACACACACACAAATAGTTGTGTAAGAGGTGCGATTCAGAGGAGCGAATTTGAAGCTGACAGGCCTGGGGACCCTGCATTGTTGCTCTGGACGCCTGTGGTGTTGTGTGTGTGTGTGTGTGTGTGTGGTGTTTGGAGGCCTTAGTGATGATCTGCCGATGTGCCTCACTTCTCCACAATCCCAGCTATTATAATGATAAACAGAAAAAGTCAAACCCTGAAGGCAGTGTGTGCACACAGACTCACAAACAAACGCACACAATTCATTATTCAGATTTCATGACACCTTATTTGCAAACACAACGTCTGCACAATCTTTACACTGTCCTGCAAGGTTAGAGACTGCACTAACACATCAAATAAACAACCTACATACACACCTTAAAATGTGTGACTCTTATATTTTTTCTGATTGTATATGAATGATAAAAATAAACATTTATCATGTATATTCAGATATTTTACAATGCTTCCACTAAATTTGGTTAATGCAGTAAAAGAAATGCTTCAACGAAACCCTGTCGAGAACAATTTCCTTTAAACCCTCTCTGGCTCAGCACTATCATTTAGACACCGCTACCCTGCGGAGTCCACTTTTCTCTTCTCTCGCTGTGCCCTTTCATCCCATCTTCTTCCTTTCACCCTGCTCCCTAACTCCGTGAACTCTGACCTGTGAGCCAATCCTCTTTCGCCCCACACCATCTCCTTGTGTTTGTGTGCGTTCTCAAAACAAAAGAGTCAGTGCTTGCATCATTTGTATCTGCTCCTCAAGCACACCGTTTATTTTCTCGCTGTAGAACTGGTTACTCCAGTGTAAGCACTCCATTTCAGGACAAACACTGATTTTATACCTAGAAATATAAACTATTTATTTCACTTCTAAAAGTGAATATTCTGAAATTAAGGGAGCTAAATGACTAATTAGGGTACTCTCAAAAAAGTTTTTTTTTTTGTTTTTGATTTTCTAAATCAAGCCTGAAATGTATGCTTGCTTTTACGAGTCCAGCTGCTCAAAAACAAACTATTCAACTATTAAGCCAAAAACTATTGTATAATGAATAAAAAAAGAAACTATTTGTCACAGTGTGACAGATTCACAAAAGGACAGAAAAACAATACCCAAACACACGGTCAGTCGGTCACACACAAGCACATCCACACACACACACTCAAACATGTTTATCTAAATGAGGACATACTATAGATTTGTATTGATTTGATACATTTAAAAAATAATTAAAATGACTGCATACCAACTAATAAAAACTTAATTTATGAATCATTTTATCATTGATAATTTCTAGAACATTTTTCCTCCAAAGTATAGGATTGTAAACGCACACAGACACACCATCAACTTTTTTATTCAAATAAAGTTTGAATTAATTTTTGCATTTTAGAATGTAATAAAATATGTTACCCTGGAGCACAAAAGCAGTATTAAGTCGCTGGGGAATATTTGTAGCAATAGACAAAAATACAATGTTTAGGTCAAAATTATTGATTTTTCTTTAATACCAAAAATCATTAGGATATTAAGAAAAGATCATGTTTCATGAAAATATTTAGTAAATTTCCTACTGTAAAGATATTTAAAACTTTTTTTGATTAGTAATATGCATTGCTGAGATCTTCATTTGCACAACTTTAAAGGTGATTTTCTCAATATTGTTTTTTTTTTTTTGCACCCTCAGATTCCAGATTTCAAATAGTTGTATCTCGGTCAAAATATTGTCCTATCCTAACAAATCATCAATTTCGAAAAATGTACCCTTATGACTGGTTTTGTGGTCCAGGGTCACATACTCTTCCTTTGTGACTCACTTTTAGGTTTTATTATATTTACCTAACTTCTGGGGACAACACCCACACACACGCACACATACAGTTGAAGGAATAAATGCAAGCAGGCTTGACCAAACATGCCCAGGACACCAGGGCCACCTCAGTTCTTCTTCTTCTTCCACCATCTACGCTTCATTTCAGACGCAAAACCAAAAAGTTACACCCTTGACTCCGCGTATCTTTATAAATAATATAAGCTATTGCATGCGCGCAAGTGCGTCGCGCCGCGAAGGACGCACAGAGGCTTCGGATACTTCGTATCACATCGTTGCACGGAAGATCTGGACCCGTAGCGCGAGTCAATACTGATGCATTCGCTGAACATGAGCCTGATGCATCAGTGTTGACATGCACAACAGCAACAGCAGCACTCGTCAAAGCAAAAGCACACACACAAAGGACGTTACTTTACGCTTTTTCTCATGCAACTAACAAGAGAGCGACAACTCTTGGAGAAAACAGGTAGGAGAACACCAGAAGAGCTTTTTTAACTTCAAACTGACCTCGCGAAAGACAGTGACATAAAAGTGAATAGGACGCGCTTTACATACGCGAAAATGTCATAAACATGACAGTAATTAGTAAAGAACAAAAGCAGAAACTTGCAAAATAACCATGCATTATGTAGTTTATTGGTGTTAATGTTTATACCTGCTGCGTAACTAAATGCGTAAAATGACTGTAACGGTGAAGAACAGTCATCGGATACAACTTACATTTGGACGCGTCGCTTTGTATTCCAGTAAACACGTTTATAGATCCCATTCGCACAGATGCATGCGTTCACACATCATGCTGCTGAAGTTAAACGAGGTATCTGACTGTTTCTTAAAGCATTTAAAATGGTTCGTTTTTGGTTGTTCTGCAGACGCCAGACGCGCCCTGGCTTCGGTTCGAGGAAGGAGGAGAGAGTGGGAAAAAAATCAGTCCGGTCTTTATTCCTGCTAATTACTTTCGTGCAAAAAATGGCTGGAATTAACACACTGCGCATGTGCTGATTACACAGTCACGAGGGGAAGAGATAATTAGCTCCTCCTGGATCAATAAGATTCCAGGATGGGAGAGAGAGAGAGAGAGAGGGAGAGAGGAGGGAGATGCAGGGAGGAGAGAGGGGGAAGTGATGGAATTAGACTCTAGGACAATTTTACATTTGCACAAACAACAAACAATAAAGATGAGGATAAAACAACAAAGTTGCCGTGAAACGAGAAGCCAGATGATGGGGGAAACATATTCAAAGAAATATTTAATAGTCATATGATGAGTATGCGGTAGAGAAGGGACCGCAATGTTTTGTTATAATCATATAATTACGCATGCCTTAAATAGCCTATTATTAATATATACATATATAAAACATTTGTTTCTGTCAATCAATAGGGCTCAATGAAAGTTTGAAGCGCTACTGTAAGAAGTGCATTTATGTTTCAAATATAATATCGATTTATTGGTTGAATTTTGTATAGAAATGCAACTGTATACGAGATTCAATCAAATAAAGGCAAATGTAAAAATTGTCAAATTGAGCATGGAATTATAGCGATGTATTCTAGTAGTCTTCGTTGTTCGGAGATGAATACGTAAATATAAATAGGCATCCATTTACAAAATTTCATAATTGTGTTCATTTAAATTACATAAATGTAATAATTGGTTTTCATCAGTGTATACTGTTCTTTCCCAGTGTGTCTCTATCAAAGCGTTGCGTAATATATATATATAAATATTCTGAACCTATTTTAAATAATGGATTTCTGATATTATAAACAAACATGCATCTGTTATAAATAATAAATGTCATTATTATTATTATATTAACAACACAAATTCATCAAATGAAACATTAAAAAGGAATAATGTTTTTTGTAAAACATTTCAAATGAGTGCATCTTTAAGGCCGAGTAAAAGGAGCATGGCATATATACACAACATCTCAATAATAATCGCATCAATATTTTACCGGTAGCACATGGCATATGTTTCATCTGTGCACGAGCAGGAAGAAAATTGTTTCCATTAAAACTTCTACATGAAAGGAGCGAGTGTTGAAGTGTTTTTTCACTCTACTTGTGTCTTTTGTCATGATAATATTTTGTGTTTTTGTTTGTGGGTGTGTGTGTGTGTGTGGTGTGGTGCCGCGCGTGTGCTTTGAATGGCTCTGTCGAGATTGTTATGGACAACGTTTTCCGTTTTGTCATAAAAACGGAAAATTGCATCTACATAAAGAAATGATCTTGATCAAAAAGTTCTTTGCTACATAATATGCACGAACTATTATTTTGTGTTTTTTTTTTTTTTAAGTCAGATGCCAAATTGCAAATTTCCCTCAAACTTATACACTGGAGAATCCGCGCGAGCACTTCTTTTACAATGCATTAAAACGTATAGATTTAACAAAGCTAATGAATATTATTTTTTTAAAGCATTTTTGTTCATAATGAACCAATATTCTATTTACCATCGGTCACACACATGGTCATTTTAGTTTATTATAGCCTAATCAAGTAAATCCAAAGGATGATGCGTGAATATAATATTTGAATGTATATAATGTAAGCACGGTGTATTTGTGCATTTTAAAATGTTGTGAATCACAAAATCTCGGTGCAATAATTTCCCCCCATGCACTTAGAAATAGGAGAGTTTTATTATTTACGCACGTGCATCAGCTGAGCAACAAAATCATGGTCATTTTCAAGCCCTTATAATGACGTTTCCTTGAACAGCCTTTATGAACAAAAGAACAGAATTCATCAGCCACAGATGGACCAACAGATGAACACAACTTCTGATTCATGCATTCATCCATCTGCAGGAGCACACCACTCACTGCTGCTTCAGAGAGATTTGTGCTTTCTTGGGTTTATAATACTTGTTTTTCTTAATTACAACAATATGCATGCTTAGAATGAACACACATCCAGTAAAACAAACTTACTGCATCTTATTTAAATAAGCAAATGTATTTTGTACGTAAGCAAAAAGATGAACCTGTCTGTGAACTATAGACTTCTTAAGTAGGAGTAAAAAAAAAGCAACATCTAGTTTTTGCTCTAGTTTAGAGTGATGATTAAAATGTCTTCATCTTAAATCTATTTTTTTTCATGTAGTCACAAATCAACTTAAATGTTTCTAGGACTCTGGCAAACAAACTATACAAATGTGCTCGATGACCGTGTGAGCAGTATGAGGTGATGACAGAGGCAGGTGCTTCTACAGCGCCACCTAATGGCTGCAATCATTTTTCAACTGCTTATAGAACACAACAATTTTTCTCTCTCTAAAAAAACAAAACAAAAAACAAACAATGCATTTAATGTTAATGCCAAAGCCAGCACAGTGTAATCTAATTGAATTATAATACAGCACAGATAACAAATGAGTAAAAATGTATTAAGCAAACCAGAGTCTTTGGGTTATCTAAATAAATTATGCAAAAATCCCAAAATTACCTTCTTCGACATCAAGTATGTAAAAACAACACAGCTAGAGAATAAATGACAAAACATGTTACTATATACCATACTAAATAATAAGAGTAGTTCAGTCAACATGATCAATCAGTGAGATTTTCCTATTCTAACACACTCTTAAAAATGCTGGGTAAATTTCAACCCAGTTGGGTAAAATGGGGACCCAGCATTGGGCGGTCTGTTTTGACCCAGCGGTTGGGTTAAATGTTTAAATGTTTAACCCAACCTTCTGGGTATTAACCCAACCGCTGGGTCAAAACAACCCAAGTGCTGGGTTTGTCCCTTTTTAACCCAGAGCTGGGTTATATTTAACCCAGCATTTTTTAGAGTGTGTATTTTATTTAGCTTAATTTTAATTAAATGATTGTTTTGAAGATTTTCACTTGTTAAACATCATTTACACTTTGTGTGTACATTTTGCAGAATAATTAAGCCAAATAAATCTGTAAGATATTTCTTTGCATGTAGGACTAACTGAAGAGGCATAATTAATATATATCTTTTTTTATTGTTTATTATGGGTTTTCTAGTTTAGAGATCAGAACGTGTTGAGCTCTGTCGTATAACCATCTTTGCAAATCAAGGATTTGCTTAAATCTTTTATATGGAACAGGTAAATCAAAAATTCAGCTAAATTATTCATACGGACTAGTCTGTAAAATGTGTAAATTTATATGCTTAAGCCAAAGGTGCTTTACATAAATGTGGGTGGCTGCAGCAAGGCCAGATCTTGTTAAAGAACATTTGTAATTTCATGACTCATGCTGGATATATGTTTATTTGTAAAACAATACAACACCCCATATGCAGCTCTCATTTCTGGGAGGCGTTTTTCACGAATGTGAGCCATGGTGTGAGCCACTTTGCATAAACACTATTTCTCAGCTGGAAAAGAGGAATTGGAATAATACATGTCTGCTGGGAAATCCTATTTATGTTCCTGATGTGATACCTGTGTTCAGGATCTTCAGAGGTTGTGAGAATAACAGAACACAAGAGCCCTAAATCCAGTCGCTATTGATCCGGGGTAAAGTTTCAATAGCTGCTAAATCCCTCTGTGGATTTGAATCTTTTGGAAGGAAATTATTAGGATAATCCAAGTGGGAATGTTTACCCCAGATTTGCTAGATTCTGTATTACTGAATGTTGCATGCCTTGGGAATCAGTACACAATCATGCTCTAAAACTGATGCACTGTCCTTAAGAAATAACCTTTCCCATCTGAAGCAGTGAAAATAGGAGAATAAAATAGCAAAAAAACGTTCTGAAGTGAAATCACACTAAATTTACTTCTGTAATGGATGGATCTGAATGCATAAAGCCTGGCATCTCGGCTGCTTGTGTGAATGTGTGCGTATGCATGCGTGTTTGTTTATACACGCGTGTGTTTCTGGCCTGCTGCCAGACCTCTATATGTCTGTGTGCCCACGGCCAGTGACTGGGGGGTCATTGTTTTCATTTGATACAAATGCCACCCCGCAGATAATCTAATGGGGGTAATTCCCCCACACATGCTAACACACACACACACACACACAAAGAGCGGATACTTGATGTGTTATGCAAATTCTTTACTTGCCTTTTTAGCAGTAGTAATAAAGTAATAATCAATCAGAAATAATGTATATTAATTAATTGAATATCTTTGCTACTTTCTAAAGACTAACTTGCTTTTATGTTTTAAGTGCATTATTCAGTTTACAGCTGATTTCTTATCTAGCGCATATTAAGCTTTTTATCATACCAAAAAAAAAAAAAGTAAATTTTAAACACAAAGAAATTAAATACAAGGATATCAAGTTGGCACTGAATCACCACTCTCCCAAATTTATTACATATTTATAATTATAAGAACTATAAACGCATATCCATAAGCAGCATCTGTGGCATGCTGTCAAATAATTGAATCATCCAGAAGTTTGTTTAAAAAATGCATTAACAACACATTATAAAGGTAGTCAAAGTACAAAACTGTTAATGCTTTTGTTTTGTTCTTACAGACTGTGACATGACTGTCCATATATTTTAAATTGGAATTCTGTGTTAAATCAAATTTTAATTTCATGAGTTTTAAAATTCTGACAATGAGAGATGACGATCACCTCTGAAGATGCTGCCAACATTGGAGTTCACAACAGAAATACTAACCAGCAACACAGATAAGTTCATTTAACCGTTCAGCAATATTATAATTTATAGTTATTAAAAATCATTAAAATTGTGGGTGTGACATGGGGCCAATCAGACAGGACGCCGCGACCACCCCATGCCCTTCCGCATCATTCAATATCGCCATTTTTTTGGACACCAAAACATCATACAGCAGGGCCTATCAACGGTTAAGACTACATCAGAGCAGAGCAGTTCTGCAGTGAACGGGTTAATAGTCTTATGAGGAATTAATATCCGCTGCACAATTTTAAACTAGCTGTTATCAGCCTCTCTTCTTTTTACTAGCAGCATTAGTAGACAGTATTATTCCTTGTTTCATTCTTTTCTAATCTAGATGTCCCTCTACCTCCTCCCGCTCACCCTTAGATGGGACATCTAATAAGCGGTTTCTGTCTAATACTGCTGTTGCCACAGTAACACGTCAGGTGGCCGGTTGATATGGCAACCACAGTCCTCTATTTGGGTTTATGGAGAGAACGACTGGGGTTCAACACAGAGCCTTTAAAATCTAAAAAGATGGACTGACAAAATCCAATCTAAAATCACACATATACATGTACAAATGATTCAAGTCAACCGTCCTGATATGCTGTGGTCCAGACATATATTAACTTTCTAGGCTTTTGGCTATATAGGCGTTTTCACACCTTTTATATTCAGAATAGTGCCTTTATGTTTTGGCAAATACCACTGTATCTAATAACCTCTATATTATACATCTGAATATTCTCTGTCGCTTGGATTTTTTGTTTTTATTTATAGCATTTATAGCTTTTTATTGTATTATTTATAGCATGATTCTGCGAATGACCCAATAGTATGCTTGGCGCCCCCCGCGCCCCTAAAAGCGATTATAACAAAACGCGAGGCCTACCAAAGTTTTATTAAATAATATTTAAAGAAAAGATAAGTTGTTTTCCTTACAAGAGACAGAGACTTCTAATCAAAAGATAGATCACGAGGTGAACAAGAGATTGAACAGCAGAAAATAAGAAGGCACACAATTGTGTATCTAGCGTTTCAGTTGCAATGGTTTAAACTGTACCCGCGCAAATTTATATGATTGAAAATTCAAAACATGAAGAAACTACGATTATAGAAATGTGACTTTTATAAAATTTTCGGGGATGATTCGATTATGTTGATTAAAACAGCATCGCACAGTGCTGCTTTATTGATTATGAATTTATTTAACTCAAATGCTTTCTTATAAAAAAAATACAGATTGCAGAAGAAAGAAAGAAGTGCTGGCAAAACCGGAAAAAACATTTATGCTGGAAAATTCATATTAATCTTGCCAGTACATGAAAAAAAAAAAATATATATTTATATAATATATATATATATATTCGAGATATCACATTGGCTTCTTCACAACTCTGCTCAAAATGTCAAAATGCGGAGATTGAAGCATCTTGATGCTATTCATGGAATTGTAAATCCTTATTTAACCCACCCAATTTCTGCCCTCCATATGACAGCCAAGGTCTGTGCGCCGTTTAACAGCCCCTGACATGCTGTCTTGTCTGCTGACCCCGTGACCTGAACCTCAAACAGCAGCCCGACACCCTGTCTCACAGCGCCTGCTCCTCAAACCTCTCACAAATCAGCAGACAGGACAACCACAAGCCCTCTGCTCTGCCTTTTTTTTTTTTAGGTAAGTCCATATTGTAAATACATTTCTATTCTATTAATATATTTATCTGTTCCCATGGAAAGATACGTTTATTTTCATTTTGATTGCTTCTTAATGTCCTTGTACATTACTGTACGTTTTCTGTTACATCATTTATATGTATTTAGTATTTCTGTTAAGACTAGGCCTCATGTCTGGCTTTAATAGATACATCATGTGAAATGAATATGTATAATAACCTTTGAAAAAAATCACAAACACTATCTATCTTTAGAAATTTCTTTCTTTTATTTTTTAGTCTTCGTATAAAAACGTATGCGAATCAGAGTTCGCGGTGAACATGAACTTGACGGGAAAAATCACGGCTATAAAAACACTATATTCGCATGATGCGGGACGGATCGCAGAAAGGTCATTGAATACTGTGGCAATTTAATATAATCTTCATATGTCTTATGGAAGATTCTATTTTTACACTATTACTGCTCTGCCGTTTTCTTTTTCTTTATACCTTACTTAATGTCCTCGATATATGCCATATGCATTGTAAGCCGTTTAATGCACCATCCGCCATTAACGTGCTACAAATGCCTTGGCATGATAGTCTATGACCTTAAATTCATTAGTCTAGACTTGTCCTAGAAAAAAAGACGAACACCTCAAACTTGGCTACACCGTTCCTGTGTGTTGTTATAGTTTGGATATATGCATCCAGACACCTAAGATCATAACCCTATAACGCAAGTAACAACCTTCAACGATAAGCGAGTAGAGAGAGAAAATTCAGAAAGATTGTAAAGTGACCAAGGAGCCGCAGGGATAGGAAGGACACAGCGTCTACTGTTCACCCTGACTTGAGGGAATCCTCTTCCGCCCAAATTATCTTATTTGAAATGTTCAATGCAGTTCGCCCTCAGTGCCCACGTGGGAAATTGTAATAGCAAGCATTGCCTTTAACTGAATTAAACAAATGCGCGTAATAAATTGACGATTCAGTCAAGCGTAATATAATTTGCTACGTTCCTTTGATTCAAAAAGAATGAATTATCATTGTAAATTCAAATTTTAAGACCCCCATCTTTTAGGAGCAGCTATATTGAACAAGGCGTGATGTTATCTTTAAATAGTAATATAATTATTATTATGGCTATACACAAGCTTATTAGTCCCAGCTCGTATATAAAATGAGAATATAAAAGTAGACAATTAGTGTCGCAGAAGAAGATACTCAGACGCCAGTGTTCTTACAAGAACAGATTCTGCATCCTTCGTTGTGACACGATTTTGACCAGTATGATTCGGAGTAATAAAATGTAAATAATTGAAATGATAATTCTATATAGGGCACGTATTTTATCGATAAACTTTTGTCTGAGGATTTATAATTCGCGCAACGCCGGTGATGCATCAGACCAACCATTGGTACAAATTTTGGCCGAAATATGGTTAAGATAAGATTTACGATGTTCTATCCTCACTAATAAAAAAACCTCATGTTGGGACTCAAAATGTTAAATCATTGTACTTATGAAAGGGGTTTCTTTTTTTTTTAGATCGAATCAAAAAAGTTAAGACTTTTTTTGAGTACTGACGACCTCGATGTTTTAGTGCATAAATCAGAAATGTATCCCGTTCAGTTTCGCTCATGCGCTCTCGAATATTCATTCGCTAGAAATAAAAGAACTGCATGAAACTGTGCGGATAGTTACAACGGAACATCAGAGGAAAGATAGAAGGGGAAAAAAGAAGGATATCGAAGGAGCAGTCACTTCAAGATCGTGAACATCGCTAAAAAGAAGCCTTATTTTAAATCCTCAATGCTCACATAAACGATATGAATTGTGTTCATCGACTAATCTCTATAAACTTCTAATGAAAGGTGTACGGTCTGTGAACTTGAACCATGTCAAACGTCAGTCCCTGGTCGGTGATTTCTTATTAATATCTGAGGCAGGACTTGTCAGAAAGAGCTGCTGGTGATGCAGCATGACTCCGCAGGTCACGATAAAAGGTTCAAGTGCGGGGACATCCTAGACCAAAGCTCGAGCAGCACCGATGTGTTTATCTGCCCCTATACTCTCTCTCTCTCAAACCCAACACACTTCCAGCTCACGCACCAAACACACACTCTCTCAACACACAAACACACACACACACAAGAACACACTCACAACCACTCTCTCTCCACACACACCCCAACTCACCCACTCTATTCTCTTCACACACCACACAAACACACCCACCCAATCACTCACTCACTCACTCACCACACACACACTCACACTCACACTCCCCACTCTCACACACACTCACCACACCATCACACTCTCTCCCACCACACCACACCACACAACACACACACTCTCCTCTCTCACACACACACACACACACACACACTCAGGTATTTCTCTCACACACACACACACACTCTCCTCTCACACACACACACATCACACACACACCCACACACACACTCTCTCTCACACTCTCCACACACTCGCACTCTCACATCACTCTCACCTCAACTCACTCTCCCACTCACTCTCAACACACACACAACACTCACTCCTCACTCACTCACTCCCTCACCCACACACACACACACACACCCACCACACACTCACCCTCTCGTCAACACACCACACACCAAACACTCTCTTCAGCCACACACACACACACACACACACCTGCTGCAGACACACGCACACACACACACACCACACACACCACACATATCACACCAAACATCACACACCACACACACACACACACACACTCTCTACTCTCTCTCACATCTCACACACACTCTCACTCTCACACTCACTCTCACACTCACTCACACACACACACACACACCCCACACACACACACACACACACACACACCACACACACTCTCACACACACACACAAAAACACAAACAAACACAAACACACACAAACACACACACCACCTCTCATGCACCACACCACCACATCTCTCTTCCACAACCTCTCACTCCACTCTCACACCACTTCACAACACACACACACACACATCACAAATCTGTTTGCCTCCCTTTTTGCCAACACTTATATACTATTACCCACATGTTAAATATTATAATTAAACACAATATTAATAATGCTAACAAACATTGAAGCATATGTCCAAATGCAACATCTCCAACGACATGCATGCTCTAACTATTATTTAAAGAAACCAAATAAGTGTTCCGTGATTTAAGATTAGAGCAGCCCTACTATACAGAGGAGTAAAAACAGTGTAAACATAATGGAAAGGCATATTAATTTTAGGCAGACAAGTCTAAATGAATTGCTTATAGGCAAATAAACCAGTGTTTTTGTCCGCATTTGCCACCGGGCCATCCTCCTTCTGCCCCAAACTCCGAGATGAGGTGCGCCGGCCCCTTTCACTCCAGGGGATGTGATAGCGAGCGCGCCCGCGAAATACCGTATGAGCCCGCGCACTCCGACCGACGGCCTGTTAGACAGACAAGGCACCACGGGGGGGCATGAGTGAAGAGGTGCCACAGACTGGAGATGAGAGCTGGGACAAAGTGCCCGCTCCCCTGTACTGATGGTTTGAGAAGGTTAAGAGAAGCGAAATGAGCCAGTCTGGCACGGCTGTGAGTAGGAACAAAATTGAATAGGCAAACGTAGGAGTCACTGACACGTGAGCGATTACAATGTGACGCGAGCTGACTTTCATATTAAAATGCGGAGAAATACAAGCGAGTAAAATCTGTTCACAGACCGCCATCTGCTGGAGCAACGAACAACTGCATGACCGTGAAACCGCTGAGCCACTCACAACACGTTTAATGTGGACTTGGGGAAAACATGCTTCTTTTATTTTTCTTACATTTTCACTTGTTGAATAATAAGTGCTTTTTTTCTAGAATTGATCATTTGTCACTAGTAGTATAAATATTCAATATTAAGGAAATAGCCTACAACATATATAAGCCACAATTTTGCATCAATCAAATAAAGTCCATTAAAGTGAGTCAATAAAACAGAGTAACTCCAAGTAGATTATACAAATATATGAATACATTTTGAATGGCTTTCAATAACTAATTAAATTGTTGAATATGTGCATTGTGTGTTTTCTGTTAGAAATGCAAATAGATATGAAACAGCATTAAACCAATAACAACCACACACAAGCATTTAGCACTTAGTATACTATATACCCAAAAAACACCAAGTTACACATGACACACAAGGTTAACAATCAAATAACTGATCATTTTGTTGTAAAGAGAAACCAACTCAGTCTGACATCACAAGACTACAAAATGCTAAACATGCCAACAAAATTAATAACACCAATAAACTGTCCCAAAATGTAATCATATAAACTATTCATGCCCCAGTGCATGCTGGGAAGAGGATGAAGGGGACACATAAGTAAAACTATATCAATCTAAAACTGTTTTCACATAACACACCAAAAATGAATAAACTAGTGATGCCACTTTGCATGAACTATTTTAAAGGAATAGATCATCTAAAAATGAAATTTTAATCATTTACTCACCATCATGTTGTCTCCAATCGTGTGCAACTTTCTTCTCTCCCTTGTGGCACCAAAAATGCAAAGGAACGAGAAGATGAGGACTGGCATACTCAAAAAAAGTGCCATGAAAAGTAAACCATGTGACCAGTTGGCTATCATTGAACAGCATGCTGAGCTAGACTAATGAAGCTGGGCTGCGTTCGAATCAGACCCAACGACAAAACACGGTGCCAACGAAGCTATCCTTTTAACGCACAGATAGGATGATTCGACCCGACCAATGAATGGTGCTAGAACGTTGCGCCCCCAAGCAGCCAGCACTCGTTCTACTGAAGAAAGGAGTGTGTCAGCTATGGCAGCATGCGAGAACAGGCCATCTTGTTGTTCTTTCTGAAGACTTATCGAGAGCCTGTGAGACACGGTATAAATCACCCGGGTTTAATATGCAAATACGCTCGATGTAACCGTCACTGCCCTTGCCCTCCAGAGAACATCCCAATGAAGGGATTTGTGGAAACTGTGGTTCCTAATTATTGTGATCCCCAATTTTGCTGGCATTTCAGGATTGAAAAGGCAACATTTCAGGTGAAAGGGAAGTAAGGCCTCTCTACATCCGAGATCTGTTGTTATGATCCTAATATGAACATATCCTCTGTTTATTGGGAGTATTAGGCTTATCATTATTGCTGATCTCTGTTGTTGTGCTTTGATATTGTAATATTTATTATATAATCAGAGGGGTATAGAAAGGTTTATTAAAGTGTCACTCCATAATACAATAGCAGAATATATAAATATGTATAGTATTTTTATGTTACATTAATCAGTGTCTAGCACACATTCATAAGGAAAGGATATGGATCAGACATTGCAATTACTAAATTATATTTAGACAGACTTAAAGAAGTTCCAGATCTATACATGTGCTCTTATTATTTCAGTTATTTTGCCTTTACTGTAAATAAACAACAATATACTTGATCTTGTGAATTTATTTGGATGTTAATTGCATTGTGCCAGCTGTCTCTTTAATACGCGCGGGGTTTATATACAGTACTTGTTGCTGCTGATTGGGCTGACATGTTTGTCACACCCACCAAACAAGAGAAACGCATCTCAAACCCCGTTGCACAACGTTTCCAGGAAACATGTCGTTCAAAACGGAAACCGTAGCAAAACAGTACACACAGGTTTGAGCTTGAACTTGCCCCTGGTTTGTTACTGCAAAATAACCCTGAATTCACACAAGAATCAGTTTTATTCTGATTGCTGATTGCTTAATGATTATGTTGACACCCTAAAACTGGAGAGAAACCCGACCTGCATGCGTCCTCTGTGTATACTAAAAGCATTTAAATTTTTGGAAGTAAATGTGACTTGAGGAACTCCCAGGAAACCCAAAGGTTATGTCTTAAATACTGCTTTTTCTGAACGCCCAACATATCAAAATGCCTTTCCAACTGAGGATATCACTGAGATAGGTGAACTGAGAAAGAAAACCTTGCCCTGCAAAAGACCAAGGCCTTGTGAAACACAACAGAGTTTATAGCCAATATCTAGAAAAGCTTTCTCTGCTGTCACACAGCACACAGTCAGGTGTGGTTGACACTCGGGTTGGCGACATGTTTGTGGGAAGGGCGGGGTTTGTGCTGTGGCGATCCATGACAGGTTCTGGTGAAGCACATGTAAGCAAAAAAGACTAAATAAACCCTTTAATTTATGTTGTAGATGCCTATCATTAATTATCAGTTTGGAAGGATTAGAAAACAGAGATATTAGGGAATTGTTTACGATAGAAATCTCTTGTATTGATGTGCCATTTCTTTGAGAAATGTAAAAAAAGTAAAGACAATACAGACCTCGTTCTGCTACTATTTGTGCTTTACAAGAATGAAAGTAATAATTTGCCAAACTCTTTTATTTATTTCATAATGACTCTCAAATTAGGCATCATAAAATTTTAGAGAGGAAAAAAACAGAAAAATTTTTGCATGTTTTAAAAGCACTGAAAGTATGTTTGTGTTCTCTCTCTTCTCTCTCTGGAGTAATGTTGGTTAATAATGGTGAAAATATGTAATGCGCACTTTGTGGGCACTTGAATTAAAATGAATATTTTTATTGAAATCTTAACAAAAAAAAAAAAGATTTTATAGATGTATTGGTTTGGTGAATATTGGCCAGTTTTTGTAATAAAAAAATCTTTCTTTTTGGTTTGTCACACCCTGCAGAGGTTCTTGTATTAGATAATCAGTCTTAAATTGTCACGATTAACTATTAAAGCATTGTAAGTCAAGTTTATTTGTATGGCGTTTTTCACGATACAAATCGTTGCTAAGCAACTTTACAGCAAATTAAGTTTTACAATATTTAGTGGTAGCTGACTGTCAGGTAATGTCATCTGGCAGAAATGTAACCGAAAAATCAAAATTTAAAGGGGACGAATAAAACAGACCCGTGAAACATATTATCAAACTTATAGCAAATGTGGTAGTTCTGTAAATTGTTTCAGGGTTGGCATCATCTTAGGTCCTATGAGGGGTTGGCATCATCTCTTCTCAGGTGTCTGGATCCAGACTGAAGCTTGTGTAAATCCTAGTTACAGAGAAACAAATAGAGACATAATTAGAATAGCTGCTGTTCCAACCAAGCAACGTTTTTTTGTTTAACCCAAACTAAAGAATAATGTGCATTTGATCAGATATAACTGCAGTACAAGACTATGATATGCATTATTTGAATGCTTGAACAAAGAAATGTGTCTTTAATCTAGATTTAAACAAGAGAGAGTGTGTCTGAACCCCGAACGTAATCAGGAAGGCTATTCCAGAGTTTGGGAGCCAAATCCGAAAAAGCTCTACCTCCTTTAGTGGAATTTCCTATCCTAGGTACTATCAAAAGTCCAGAATTTTGCGACCTTAAGGAGCGTGATGGATTGTAGCGTGGTAGACGACTAGTTAGGTACGCAGGAGCTAAACAATTAAGGGCCTTATAGGCAAGTAATAATAATAATTTTGTAACTGATACGGAACTTAACAGGTAGCCAGTGCAGAGACTGTAAATTGGGGTAATATGATCATATTTTAAGGACTCTAGCCGCTGCATTTTGGACAACCTGTAGCTTGTTTACTGACGATGCAGGACAACCAGCTAGCAGTGCATTACATTAGTCCAGTCTAGAGGTCATGAATGCAGCTTTTCTGCATCAGAAACAGGTAATCATATTTCGTAACTTGGCAATGTTTCTAAGATGGAAGAATGCTGTTTTTTTAACATGGGAAATATGATTTTCAAAAGCAA
>JADLZN010009597.1:77210-104907 GCA_018155175.1 Sinocyclocheilus anophthalmus | reverse complement strand
GGAAAAATGACAGGGTGGTGGCACTGTTACAGTAATACCCCTAGGGGGTTGGTTTTGCTGTGTTAACAGGATAAAACCAACTTAACCTAAGTACTGAGGAAATCCTAATTTTCCTTTTGGGGTTTTGCCACTAACATGCTTAAGCCAAACGCCACTAATTTTGCGAGTGAATTAAATACTAAAGGGAGAGGGAAGAAGCCACTCATGGCAAATTCAATTAGAATTTCAGGTTTAATAAATGTAGTTTCCCTGGTTACATGTATGAGTTATCATTAAATTGATGATAGTATTAAAATTACGATTATCAAAAGTAAGATTAATCATCAATACTTGAAAGCAGTAACCCAACCCCCCCCCCCCCCCCTCCTAATGACTAACCATGAAATAATTTTTTTAGAGCCATTATTGACAGTTCAGGGTCAACTCTTGATGAATGTTTTTGTCATTAAATTTAGGCAAAGCCTTCATATGTTTTTGAACTGACCAGCAAATTGTGCAATATGGAAACTTGACCGTATTTAATTATTACAATACATTAAAATTCCAAATCTGTAATTAATGTATGAAAATCAGTATTGTACTCTCGTTACTTGTTTAACCCTCGTTCCGAAGAGGAACCGAGACGTTACGTCAGTCGTGACTGACGAATTGTGATCTCGCCCGAGAGCCCAATCACCTTCGAGTGTCAACTAAACAAGCCAATGACAGTTGCGTTCATGTTTCGCCACCACGACCCCGCCCCGCAGTCTGCGGGGGTATAAAAGAGAGCGCGTGCAACGCCATCAGTTGGTTTTTTCGCTGATGATTTCGAGACTACGTGCCCCGCCGTACAGCGGTGGTACAGCAACGTTGGCGTGGACGTTTTTCCCCTGTTCAGTCATCACGTTCTAGACTTTACGTCAATCGGATGACGATTGGGATCCGGATAACCCACTAGGCTGACCCCTCCAGTGCCCGCTTAAGCCGGCAATCCCCCCCAACCACCAGCTGGGGCGAAGATCGGACAGCGGCTAGGCATAGGGTGTCCACCACGGGGGGGGGGGATGTTTTCCATACAGTGGTGCATTGGATAACCCTGGGAAAGCGTACCCAGTTGGGACGCTTCGGAAGCCACATCCCGCACATAGGAGTTATCATGTGGAATTACACATATGGACTGGCCCAAGGCAGTACTACATATGGAAGTCCCTGCGGTTGACTCAGCCCACCTGGGGTGAGGTACTACGCAGCAGGAATGGCAGAGAAAACTCTGCTAGGGAAAGACACGGGCTTACCGTGAGGGAGCCGTACCGTGGAAGACTGTTTTTCCTGCACTGCCATCCTCGCCCTTTTGGAACCCGGAGAAAAAGGAACCCGCTCTTCTGTTGAGGTTTTGGGCACCACTGGCTGGTTAGCCAGTGGTGGAATAGAAAAAACCAGGAACAAAGGTTTCTCCAACCGGCCCTCCGCCGGGGGAAGGAGCGGTGCAGTCACCATCACCTGAAGAGCCGGATCCAAGAACCCCGGGTCTCCCATCCCAGGGACGCCGCCCGCCCTGGCACTTCACGGGCTTGGCAGGGGCGGAGGCGGGCTGTGCAGGTTTCCTGCGGCCAGCTCCACGCTGAGGCCGTTGCTGCTGTTGTGGCCGCGCCGGAGCGTAGGTGGAGGCCGCAGGAGGGCGCCCTAGGCGACTAGCAGACAGAGGGGCTGCAGCCGGCCGTGGGGTGTGGACAGCAGCAGACCGCCAGGGCAGGATATGTCGAAACGCCTCTGTCTGCTTCTCCGCGGCAGAGAGCTGTTGGGCAAAGCCCTCCACCGCTTAGCCGAATAGGCCGGCCTGGGAGATCGGGGAGTCCAGGAAGCGATGCTTGTCGGCCTCCCTCATATCCGCCAAGGTCAGCCATAGGTGGCGCTCCTGGACCACCAATGTGAACATTGTCTGACCCAGGGCCCGCGCCGTGACTTTCGTCGCCCTCTTTTTTTGTCCGAGGACCCAGCACACTCGTCTGGGAACACCAGGTGGTGCGACATGCCAGATGAATGAGAGGCCCGCGGAGATGTACTTGACGGGGAAGCTCTCACCGTAACCCTCTGTTCTCCCTGACCATGAACCGAAGTAGCGCTCCGAGAACTAGAGGAGCTAGAGCGGGGCATGGCAATGGGGATACCCCCCCGTTTAATGAGGAGGTATCTAGACCGCAACGTCGCGATGGTCATGTTCCCGCACTGAGAACATGACTCATCCATGAGCGCTGCTCTCGGGCGAGATCCCAATTCGTCAGTCACGACTGACGTAACGTAGAACGTGAACTGCCTGAAAGTAACTTGTTATCCTTAAAGATTAAACGTTTAATGTTGTTGTCCTTAAATTATAATAGCACCTATAATTAAATTAATCAGTAAATATTGTCGCTATGTGAAAGCAAGAACTGAAATTAAATTTTTAAATGAAATGTCCATTCCAAATCTGTAATTAATTATGAAATTAACAACATATCCTACTGGTGTCATTTTAACCCATTGATCAGAGCAATTCGAGTAAATTTAAATTAATTAACTGTATCAGTGAATAGGGAACCCAACCCTATTTAACTATTTACTGAAATTTAAATTTCAGCGCAATATTGATAGTTAATGAGTAAAAATTTTAAGTTGTGTCATTAAATTGTAAATAGCATTACATTCACCTTCATCACTAGTAGTGTTATTATGTGAAAGCCAGAACTGTAATTCATTTGTGACATGAAATTAAAATTTCAAATCTATAGTTAATTACGAAGTTAAATTAACGATTTCAAATCCTTAAGTATAGCAAATTGATAATATTTACTGTTGTCCATAAAATCACAAGGGCCGTTATAGCTGATTTAATCACAACGTAGCATTAAAGTAATGAGGCTGAGGACCAGGATTAAATTTTAAAACAAAGACAACAACAGCTTTAAGCAAGGGAGAACCTTAAATAAACACGATTAAAACTCTAACTATGATTGCGTACACAAGGTTATTACGTTCGCATTTGGGAGTGTTCCTTTTCAATGAGAGGAGAAGAGGAGAGAGAGGTAGGATTAAATCAGTATGAAATAGCGAAAGATAAAGTTCAGATGTAACTGAGCAAGTCACTTCACACACTGCAACACATTTTGCCTTTGAGACCACAAAATGCTACGTGCTAACCACTAGCCTTCAATGCTAATAGCTTAGCTTGGCTATTTGTTTACAAACAGCTCAAAATGGCGCTGGCGGACTGAAAGTTACCTCCGGAAAAGGTTTGTCGTAACTTCCGGGTTACGGCTGTTGCTATGGTGATGTACACAGCATGCACATGTGAGCTTACTAGCTGTGGGTTGTCAGTGAGATGTCAGCGCATCTCACCCTACACAACCAAAAAGCACTATCGATTCTTAAATTATCTTAGAGCACTAAACCATCTCACCTAGTTAGAATGAGGTAAATTAATGTACAGATTTAATGCAATTAATTCAATGTTATTGAGATCTCGGCGGATCTCTGCACCTAGTCTATTTATACAGATAAAACACACGTGGATCTAACCACAATTTCACTTGATCAAGATTTCACAATTCTCCCAAAAGTAATAATAGCGTTCGGACGCTCTCTCTGAGCACCGCGTTTCAAGTACACTAGTTTTTCTTTTTTAGTGAATTAAATGGCAAGAGCATTAGTTAGCTAGGTTAATGGTCAAGCCGGGAGATTTATTTATCATAGACGCATTTGGAGGTGGGACACGCACCAACAAATCGAACTATTAAGGCCTTTTTAGAGAAAATAAATGAGGAAAACGCTCGTTTCTTCCTTTGTGCGCTTTTCTAGAGCGACTTATTTTTTTGTCTCGGTGGACAAAATTTAAATGTTTTACTGCAGTTCAATCCTAAAAAACAAACTTGAGTTTCACTTCATTCATTCAACACGCTGGTATGCTCTAATAACAGGTACAATAGCTCACAACCGTTTCCTCTCTATGTCTCATCTATTCTTCCGGATAAAAATAGACAAGATTCATAATAATATCTTGGTGTCATTAATTTCTCAGTCAAATTCGCCTGCATTCTCCACCATTCTGTAATGTCTCTGATTACTTAATTTTAGGGTTCAGAGTTTGAAAGGACTCGACTCTGAAAATTCGAGGTCCACCTGATTAAAACTGAATTCCAATTTGGTAGTTTACACTATAAATCAACGGTTGTCCACCGAGCCGTTGACCTCAGTATATTTTAACAATTTGAATATTGGTATTTCCCTTGGCCACAGATAATTTGTAAGCTCCTAGCGAGGTAACGTGATCTTGGCAAGGTTTAACTTTAAAATGTCACGACACCAGACAATTCTTTTTATAAATGAAACACGAATTTTATTGGCTATTCTAGATTACATTAAAACTAAGCTAAAACACACACATACACACACGCATTTGCATACAGTTCTGAAGAATGAATTAACGGAGTTGCATGAAGTTTTCAAAGTTCTAACTCGTTTCCACGAGTGGTTTTAAATTCAACCCTGGGACAATCACAAAGCAGATTTTCTTATCTTCACTGCTTAACTCAATTCACCAGTTCAGCACCTATATCAGCAGATGTAAGATTTGTTTGTACTTGCGTTTGTTGAAATCTGAGAAGCGGAGAGGTTTTCTCGTTGCTGACATAGGCTTCCTGGATGGCTGCTTGAGGGAAATTCCTTTGCTGATTGGCTGTTGCGGTGACGTCAGGATGACGTCCTTTTGGGAGAGCCCTCGTTGGATTGGTTGGTTGCTTGGTTGCTTGATGACGCAGAGACTTGAGTTGTTCTGCTAAAAAGTCTGAGTTGCAAGACTTTAAGTTCTTTGAAGATTGCAAAGTTTCAACTGAAGTGTTTGAGTTGTTAGATGGTCTCGCTGTTGAATGGTAAGCGTTTGAGTATTGAGTGCCGCGTAACACGGCGAAAAAAGCAAGAGCAATCCAAGTCTTTGAATCTGTGTTGCATTGGGGTTTTGATCCGTGGCATAAGTCCGTCCCACGACGCGATCTTCCAATCGGCTTCTTGCAAGGCGGAGCGTGCATACATTAACAAGAGGCTTCAATTCATCACATGAGGACACCTATAAAAGTTGTTAATACTTCTATAAAGTCTCTTAAATGCAAATATTGTACATACTATTAAAGTCTACTTTATTTCAACCTTCTGCATTTCTGGTTTTCATTCTTTCAAGATTAAACTTCACATATTACACACATTTTAATAACCTTATTTCCTAAAAAGGGTAATGAACACTGATTAAAGTTGCACCAATTACATGAAACACGTCAAGCATATATATCAGACATACAACATATTATTTGTGAATCTGGTTGACCTGTTATGCGCATAAATGATTATTTGTTGAAATTGTCTGTTGTAAGTTTCGTGTCCCTTTGTCTGTAACAGGAGGAACGCGTGCTTTTTCTGGGAAGTAGTAAAAAATGCGTCCCTTTTTTGGAATGCGGGGAAAGTGAGGGGTCCTTAGTCATCCCAATGGTCACGGTTTGCTGATACAGTTTGCTGATTTTTGACTTAGTCACATTATCACTGTTCTTTTATGTCCCACGTTTAACACAGCCTGAGGGCATCAGTTAATTTACTTGTCCTCTTCCTGTTGGATGTAGTAGTTCATTCATTGGTAGTCACAAGACCTCACGAGGTATCTATAAGTGGTTTAAGAACTTTTCAGTCCTGATACAAAAGATATCTGTGTTATCTCCTGATTGGATTAGTTAGAAGCCTCATGATGAGTTGACTCAGTAGCATATCAGAGTCTGTTCATGATAGAAATCAAGCACACACATTTCATTTTCAGTTATAACTTTAATCAGCTAAATTTCTAGCATCAAAAGTTTGATTAAATCTGAGAAAGCATACTGAGGTAGCAAAGTTAAGCAAAGTTTGACAAAAAAAAAAGTTAATTATTTTTGTCCCATTTTGATATATCTGTTAGCTGTCTATGTAGTATATTGGCTGAATGCACAATATTAATTTGCCTCATTAATTTAAAACAAGTTCTTCTGTCTGCACATCGGGCTCTTTAAAGGGATAGTCCACCCAAAAATGGAAATTATCTCCCCATCACCAAAATAACTCACAGGCCATCCCCAGATGTTTTGCCTTGCTCCCCTATAACTTGCTTTCCATATTTTTAGTCCAGAATCCATTGTACAGGAACACTTTTAAAAACACACAAAGTGAACAACGATTAAGTTTAAAATATTAGATGTATTTTTCTTACACATGCCTATCGTTTCGCTTAAGAAGACACTGATTCATCAACAGGGTTTGTATGAGTTACTGTCATCTTTACTGTACAGTTGTGTAGTTTTTGAAGCATTATCTTTGGATGTCTTGTACAATTGCATTATATCTTCTAAAACTCTTAGTTTTTGTTTATCTGAATAAACAGATATAGTCATATACATATGGGATGTCATGAGGGTGTAAATGATGGGGTATCCCGTTAAAGGCTGTATTTTTTGTGTTCCACTTTGCTGCAATTTAATTGTTGTTGTTTAGAGACAGTAGATGTTTTGACCTACAGCCATTGTATTTATTTTCTCCCTTTAACCAAACCTGTCTGTCTGACAAAACATTTTTTCAGTTTATTTTTAAGCAATTTGACTTTGCATTGAGAAGATGATTCAACATGATTAAACAAGAATCTCTCTTTTTTTTCTTCTCAAGTTTAAAGTTGTACTTTTTTAATTTTACTCAAGTATGTTTTTGGCCAGATACTTCTACTTTTATTTGAGTAAAAATTTCACTGAGAATCTGTACTTTTACTTGAGTATAATTTTTTCAGTACTCTTTATACACCCCTGGACCCCGTCCATAGTGAGCCGCAACACCCAATCCACCATTTTTTATCTTTACTCTGAGCATTAAAAGCAAGCAATTCCAAGTAAAATGTTTTCTCTACAGCTTAAGAAGTCCGTTCTCAATTCAGGGCAATGAGTGATTTTCTGCTTTTATTGTTTGGGTCATATTAATAGCATAGACAGCAGTAGGTACTGTATCTAATATATACTGGATCTAATATAAACATGCAATTTCTTTCCCAGACAGCAACATAGTGTTGGCCCAGATTCGGCCCACATCTGGCCCACGTGAAATCCATGCGATGTGGGCCGGATCTGGGCCGACACTGGTTGCTGTCTGGGTTCCCAGCTGTTTAATTTAACGGACATTACTGATTGTGCTTTTGTAACTTATGCATGCTTTTAACAAAAGCTTTTGTGAAAGAACTTAGTTTAGTACTCACATGCGTTCAGAAAAACAAAAAAAAAAATAAAAAAAGAAAAATGTGTGTGCCCAAGGAATCCTTATAGCCATAGTTTAAACTGATATGGCTTTAAAATGTATGATTTAAGAGCGATATACATGATAATCAAAACCAAATAGATGTGCCATAAATATTATTTTTCCAAAGTTTGCATGCCTATAACTCAAGAAGTATTACATATATTGCAATATGATTTTAGATTCTAGTTCTTAATAAACTGTTCTTTTAGTATCTTCATTTCTTGAAGGGGAGATTATTTTTAAATAAAAAAATAAAATAAATAAAAGCACTTTTTTTTCGGATGTAAGCATCAAAACAATGCACTACCGTATTGCAATACATCAAAGCAGTCAATACAACACAGTCAAGAATAGCTTACAGAGGTTGCCTTTTAGAGTAGGGTTGGTCCGACAGTGGAAGCGCAGCACTGGATTTGACTCTTGAGTATCGGCAACACATCAGAAGTGCCAGTAAGCTAAAGTACTGCGTACCGGCCCACTTCAAGCACTGGGTGTATGTGCCCAAAAAACGAAAGTTTCATACAAATTCTGAATGGATTATACATACCCTAGTAAGTGCACAAAGCGCGCTCATCTTTGTTCATCGCGATCTCACAAAGTTCCGTTATAATCAATTAAGCTCTCTAAACAGCACAATTAATCTCTTATTTACATTGCGTCTGCACTTAGTCATGAGCTGATTCGCGAGCGTGCAAAACTGCACTTAAAAACTGCGGCACATTCAGCGGTGAGTGAATTCTGACAAAACGTTTCTGATTGGCCATTGCGTCAACTGAAGAAGTTAACAGATATGTCTGTGATTGGCTACATTGCTCAACGCTGCAAAAACACAGTGAGGGACCGATGTCAGGGATTCCATGACTAATAATTTGGGGGGGCAATTGCCCCCCTCCCCTTATGTCGCCCATGACCATACCTGTCGGAGTGCTAAAAATGCACTGAAATGGTCAAGTTGAGGCACATTACTTTCTCACTGTGCTGCCCTTAGAAATTGAAATGGTATTTTTGTGTATTATTTTACTATTTTATTTGTATATATTGTGAATTATTTCCTCCGGGACTTTTATTTTGAAATCGCGATCTCATTGTACGGAAGTGCAGAAGTTGGTATGTTCAGAAACGAAAGAGAAGGAATGATGATGCAGCACAGCTCAGAAATGCGATCTTTTAACAATTTAGCTCTGTAAAACATTTGACTGTAAGTAGTTACAATCTTAATCAAGTTGTTATGGAGGTTTGAATGTAACAAGTGATTTTACTTTCTTTGATGTTAAAACAAACACAGTTATTGAAGAGAACGGTTGTAAATTAGAACAAACAGTTGACTGTTATCAAACAGGATAATTGCAATTATGTTTTCTTGTAATGTATTTAGTTTTCAGTTTTACAGTAAAGGATAATAACCAAGAAAAGTACGCCTTGGGACTTTATTCTAAATGTTTGCTATCTGTCTAATGGAGTACAGTCACGTTCTATGAGGGCAGAATACTCACAGTAATCTATTCATACGATTCTATATTTGAATCAGTTTCAGGGATATTTGGAAGAAGGGATTTTGTTCCAAAGACCATTAGATTCCAAAGACCATTAGAAAAAGAAAGTAGTGTGTTAGCAGACATTTGACTCAAACATGTTACAATACTGCAATGTTTGAGTCAAATGTCTGCTAACACACTACTTTCTTTTTCTAATGGTCTTTGGAATTGTCAGTCTTCAGTAAACAAAACAGATTTCATTTCATCTATTACTAGTCATTCAAGGTTAAATCTTTCCAGAGGATGGTACTCCTCTAGTTATGCTTGGAGACTTCTACCTAGATAAACCTCAGGCTGCAAACTTCCACACTCTGTTTGCCTCTTTTGATCTCAAGAGAGTGTTAACTGTGGCTACTCACAAATCAGGCAATCAACTGGACCTTATTTACACATGACACTGCTCCACTGATCAGGTGCTGGTTACTCCACTGCACACCTCGGATCACTTCCTCCTCACTCATAACCTCAACATAGTTCCTTACACAACACATACCCCTCCACATGTCATCTTTCGACATAACCTACGCTCACGCTCACCCTCCCGGCTATTTGCTATGGTTTCATCTTCGCTTCCTCCCCCTAAACAGTTATTATCTCTTGATGCTAACAGTGCTACTGATACTTTCTGCTCCACTCTTACATCTTGTTTAGAGACTGTCTGCCCCTTGTCTTCCAGTCCAGTCCATACCACCCCTTCTGCCCCTTGCTTATCTGATGTTCTCCGCGAACATCGTTCTAAGCTCAGGGCTGCTGAAAGGGTGTGGCGTAAATCCAAAAATCCTACTGACCTTAATGTGTATCAGTCACACCTCCTCTCTGGTGCTTCTCTAGCGTAATGTCTCCACGCTAAAAGGAATACGACCAAAAACAATCGCCAATTCATCTAACTCTTGCATGCTCTTTAAAACATTTTCCTCGCTCCTTTGTCCTCCTCCTCCCCTCTTGCATCAACTCTAATAGCTGCCACGTTTTTCATTAATAAAATAAAAAATATCAGTGCACAATTTTCCACACCACAATCTGTCAAGCACATCTTACCAGCAAACACACTCATTCACATCCTTCTCTCCACTCTCTCAGGCAGAACTCTCACTCATCCTTTCCAATCATCCTACTACATTGTCCCTGATCTGAGTCCTATCCTTTAGACCTGGCAGAGCGGATTCCAACTCCTTCAATACTTTATCTTGGCTGATAGTAATGAAGATTTGGAATCCCGCCGGCCATCCGTAGGGCTTCAACAACGGATATCAAGGCAGTCTCGGTTGTAATGTACCAAAAGCAGCAATCTTATCTTGCTGTTTTGGAACCTGTTTAAACCCCAGATCTTCTGTCAACCCGATTGCAAAGGGCATCTCAGTTACGACCTCCAACCTGGAGGTGGTTCCTATCGAGTCCTTCAAGTATCTTGGAGAGGGAAGTGGCCCAACCGCAACATCTAGCTACTGGGGAGCCTCAGGGCTCAGTTCTTGGACCACTTCTCTGTCTACATGGCATCACTAGGTTCTGTCATTCAGAAACATGGATTTTCATACCACTGCTATGCTGATGACACACTCATCTCTACCTCTCTTTCCATCCTGATGATCCGATGATAGCGGCTCGCATCTCAGCTTGTCTAACAGACTTTTTTTGCTGGATGAAAGACCATCAATTTCAACTCAACCTTGCCAAGACAGAAATGCTTGTGGTTCCAGCAAACCCATCGTTTCCATACACAATTTCACATCCATTTTAGGCACATCAACCATAACTCCGTCAAAAACAGCCAGAAACCTTGGAGTTATGATTGATGATCAGCTGAATTTCTCAGACAACATTGCTAAAACTGTCCAGTCCTGCAGATTTGCTTTATTCAACATCAAGAAGATCAGGCCCTTTCTTTCGGAACATGCTTCACAACTCCTTGTTGCAATGCTCTCTTGGCAGGTCTTCCATCCACTTCTATCAAACCTCTACAATTAATCCAGAAAGCGGCACAAGATTAATTTTTAATGAGCCAAAAAGAACGCACGTCACACCTCGGTTTATCAGTTTGCACTGGCTACCAATAGCTGCTTGCATAAAATTTAAGGCATTGATGTTTGCCTACAAAATCATCACTGGCTCTGCACCCCTTTACCTAATTCATTACTTCAGACTTGTGTGCCCTCTAGAAGCTTGCGTTCTGCAAGTCGCTTTATTGTGCCATCCCAAAGAAGCACAAAATCACTTTTACGGACTTTTAAATTAAATGTTCCCTCCAGGTGGAATGACCTGCTCAACTCAATCCGAGCAGCTGAGTCCTTATCCATTTTCAAGAATCGGCTAAAAACACATCTGTTCTATCTTTATTTGACCCTCTAACTCCTACCATCTCTATTATAATTCTATTCTTAAAACAACCTTGCCTTAGACTTGCACTCTAGCATTGCTGCTTTTTTCTAAAAAAAATAAATAAAAATCTAACACCTTGATGTCTAATCTTTTTGGTCTATCTGTTTTTAATTTAAATTTATTTTATACAATTAACAAAAAGACCTCTAACAACACCTAGCTGCTCTATTCTTTTTCCTATTAGAGCGGTTTTTTCTTTTTATTTATTATATTATTTTTTAAAAAACTTGCTACGTGTACTGTGTTAGGCTAACCGAGACTTGTCATTTGCAGTTATATATTGTTGCTCTTTTGTTGATTTAGATTTCTTCCATTGTCCTAATTTTTAAGTTGCTTTGGATAAAAGCATTTGTTAAATGACTAAATGTAAATGTAAACAGACCTACAAAAAATAAATCTGCCCTGCTAACAATGTAACAAACAAAAATACAAACAATGGTAGAACTGGAATCAGCCTAGATGAAATACAAACCAACTGGTGGTCCCAACAGCCTCTAGATGTACCCATGTAGCCTCTACCAAACAAAATTAAAGGTAAGCAATCAAGGCAAGGCAAGTTTATTTATATAGCACATTTCATACACAATGGTAATTCAAAGTTCTTTACATAAAAGAAAGTAAAATAATCATTAAAAAAATCATAAAAATAAAACAAGGAATTAAAAAACTTTGAAAATTATTTAAAAATTGATTTAAAAGGTTTAAAATGGGGGAAAACAAAATTTAAATTAAACAGTTAAGAATAGAAAATTATTATACATAAAATATAGTGCAATCAGTTCGGACAATGCACAGTGCTCATTCACTAAATGCACAGCTAAAAGAGTTTTGAGTTTGGATTTAAATGTGGCTAATGTTTTAGGACATCTGATTTCTTCTGGAAGCTGATTCCAACTGCGAGCAGCATAATAACTAAAGCGGACTCCCCTTGTTTGTGTGAACCCTTGGTATTTCTAACTGACTATCCTAAAATGATCTGAGTGGTCTGTTAGGTTTATATTCATTGAACATATCTGCTATGTATTTAGGTCACCTAGGCCATTGAGTGATTTATAAACAAATAAAAGTACTTTAAAATCAATCCTAAATATAACTGGACGCCAGTGTAAGGACCTGAGGACTGGTGTGATATGCTCAGCATTCTGGATGAGCTGCAGCTGTCTAATGGTCTTCTTGGGAAGTCTGGTGAGGAGACCATTACAATAGTCTATCCTGCTGGTGATAAAGGCATGAACTAGTTTCTCCAAGTCTTGACTGGAAACCAAACATCTAATTCTTGCAATGTTTTTTTTAGATGATATTATGCTGATTTAGTTACAGCTTTGACACGACTACTGAAACTAAGGTCTGTCTCCAAAATCACAACGAGATTCCTGACTTGATTTTTAGTTGTAAAACCCCTAGAGTCAAGGTATGCATTCACCTTGGAAATTTGTCTTTGTTTCCAAATGCAATGACTTCAGTTTTCTCATTGTTTAACTGAAGAAAGTTTTAGCACATCCAAATAGTTAATTTCATCAATGCATCGGCATTGGGAGTCAATGGGGCTGTAGTCATTTTGCGATAAGGCTAGGTAAATCTGGGTATCATCTGCAAAGCTGTGATAGGCAATTTGGTTTCTTCTCATTATTTGACTCAGTAATCAGATAGCACTTACAACTAATCCCAAATAACAATAATATTCACAACGAACATACATTTTAACATTCACTAACATAATACAACCAGTACCTAATAAAAAAAGGAAACTTGTCAAACACATGAACAAAGGGATTTTTGTAGTGATTTGAAATTATTTTTTATGAATCTCTCTCTCCATCACTTAATATTAAGCTGCTAAACTACTGTATTGTGGAAAAAATAATGACTTTTGATGTCAGGTTTCCGTTCTTCATTCTTTGAAGTTTACATTTTTGTGTCCATTTTCCCATTTACGTTATTTTTTTATTTTTAATTTATATGATTTATTTATAAAAATAATAAAAAAGAGTTCAACTTTTTATTTATTGTTTTTGTTTCTTGTTTATATGTTTCATTTTTTATTTTTCTTTATGTATTTATGTTGTTGTATTCTGCTTGTGTCGTATGTTATTGCTATGACTGTATTCCCCCCCTTTGAATGTTTTATATCTTCAATTAAAAAAAAAAAGGTTGCCAACCGCCAGTAAACACCAAAAAAGAAGAAGAAGAAGAAGCCCCGCTTCTCCCTTTGTTTGGTGACACATGAGCTGTGTCCCAAACTGAAGTGCGTGTACTCCGGAGTGCGCATTTGAAAGTGCGATTTGCGTCACAGCGGCGCGACGAAGGCTGTCCCAAACTGAAGTGCATGGACTCCGAAGTGCGCATTTGAAGTACAATTGCGTCACAGCATCACGACATAAGCTGTCCAAATTCAGGATGCACCCTCCGAAGACCGCATTCCATGGCCAATTGCGTCACCGTGGCACAATGTATTTCAGCAGCGCTCGAATGCACTCTCCATTTCCCAGGAAAATGAAGTGTACATCTGATGGACACTTCGCACCCTACCATGTCCCAGAATCACTTGCGTGCAGATGACAATGGTGTTTATATTCAAAGAACAGGGCGGGGTTTGCTAACAGCCATTAAACATCAAAAGAAGAAGAAGAAGAACAGGGCGGGTGAGAGTTCTGTGGGGAATTCACATTGAAATGTAAGTATTATGTTTTAATTTACTCAAATACCTAGCAAACGTAGTGTTAAAAGCCATGGTTTTTTTTTAACACAAAGCCCACAACCAATAAGACAACCACTATTAAGTCTTTGCCTTTGGTGTGTTTTTGTTGTAGTGCTGTCCATTCAAGATAGCTACAAATTTTTTTAAAACCCAAACTGTAGTACTTCATAGTTTGTAATCCGTCCCGGCTGTGTCATATTTTTTCAAATGTTTAAGATTGAAAGTGAAAAAAGTGAAGTTGACGTCCAAGTCTGGTGACCCACACTCATATTTAGGCTCGCATTTACTCCATTCCGAAAGTGCACACCCACACACACACACACAGCGCAGTGGGCAGCCATTTTTTTTGCTGCAGCCCCCTTGGAGCAGTTGGGGGTTCGGTGCCTTGATCAAGGACACCTCAGTCGTGGTATTGAAGGTGGGAGAGAGCACTGTACATTCACTCCCCCCACCCACAATCCCTGCCAGTGTGAGACTCGAACCCACAGCCTTTGGGTTATGAGTCCGACTCTCCATTAACCATTTTTAACCATTAGGCCACGACTTCCCCAAACCTTTTTTTTCAATCAAAAGATTGCAAACCTGTTTTTATATTTTTCATAAATGTTTCCATTTTCTCTTGTTTTAGCACTTTTCTGGAGAAAATGAGCCTGCTGGGGAAAGACTTAAAAAAATTCAAAGTAAGCAAGTTAATACACACATTTTTGCTGAAATTCATTGTGCTGTTGTTGTTATCAGGCATGGTTTATTTGCTCTGCCTTAGGATTGCAAGTGTCCTGGGACAGGTGAGGGAGTGAGAGACAGGGGAGAGAAGAGCACATGAGAGCAGGGAGAGAATGGAGGGACTGTTTTCTCTTCTTGAGAGAATGCTTAACAAATACATTATTTAATAGCCATTCTCTATTAGGCAAGAGAAAGCAGTGGAAAAAAATGGGTGCATTACAGTTTTTCAATATCTTCTTTTAAATGTCACATTGTCGATGAAACAACCTAATTTCTGAAGTTTATTTTTGTGATGTAAGTTAAAAATGAAATAAGTTGTATACATTATTCATTTGTGTAGTGTAATTCAAATTCACACAGAAACACAAAGATATCCTATTTGAGTACTGTGTAGCTATGCACTGCTCAGTCAGGTCTGTCACTGTCATCAGCTGGAAATGACTGTCACCTGCAAAATAAACATTCGATATTAGTGCATATGAATGTCTACGTGTGTGGGTGAAGAGGCAGTCATTACTGATGTTGTCCAAATGCTTTTTCAAATGTCCTCAGCATATATTGCCTCTGTACAATGTCTGTGCAGTGTGTGTGTGTGTGTGTGTATACCTGCTATTGCCTACATTATGAGGACCAAATGTCCCCACAAGTATAGTAATACCAGCTATTTAAAAAATTTTTTGGTCCACAGCTTATAAATCATATACGTAGAATGGTGTTTTAAAAAGTTAAAATAGAAGAAAGTTTCCTGTAAGGGGTAGAGTTAGGGTAAGATGATAGTAAATTCAGTTTGTTCGAAAAACCATTACGTCTGAATTTTGTGTGTGCATATAGGAGCTGCTATGCTTTGAGCAATTTTTCACTAAACAGAGAAAATGAAATGTTGTAATACTCATCAGGACAGTCATGTTGTGGATTACAGCAAACAACAAATCAATTAAATTCTGCCTTCAAATACCATACCAGCAGTGATAAGTGTTCATTATGGCACTAGGAAAACATGAGAAGATATTATCTTGAAATAAGATTATCATTGATTCTGGCGGCGAGGCAGTCCCTCTTGATCCTTGATCATCCCCCTTGTGTTCAACAATATCTAATGCATATAACTGAGAACATAAATGTAGTTCCTTTAGTCCACAGACATGTGCACATGTCATTATTGGGAGATTATATTAATGTGTTTCCTGTTTATCCAGGTCGATCACAGCCTAAATCATCCCTACTTGTCCTGGGGCCACAGATATCCACGGTCTAGATGGAGGTGTATTTCAAGTAGTTTACAAAATGAAAGCAGCTGTGTTTCCCTGCATACTGTGGCTTCCTGACACGGATCATTAAACCTTATTAGCCACTTCCTTTTCCAGAGATCTTCACTCCTATTTTCAAGCCTCATATTAACATTTTCGGGGTTTTCAACTGTAAATTATTTGCCTTATTGTAGAGTGTCAACTGCCTTTAGTTTTCTGATGGGTAGTAATTGTCGCTTTAGAGTATAATCACACTGTTTCATTCTCCTACAGCACATCTCTCTCTTATTTTTGTCTTTCTCTCTGTTTGCCTTCAACAGCTTAAAATACTGTTGAAATTGTAGTCTTATAAAGTGACATTCCTATTGTGTTTCTTCTGAAGTAAATTTATCATCTAATATATCTACTGGATTATGATATGTGCTGAATAAATAAAAGCATGCAAGTAACAAAAAACACCCTGTTTTCCTCTGAATTAAATGCACATGTCTATGTGGAGTGCATTGTTAGGACATTAGACAAACAAGAGGTATTGTTATTATATATGACATATTGGATAGAAAATTTTAATTGGATTCTAAATGACCAGTTAAGTTCTGGATGTGATCAAAATGGATGAAAATTAAGAGAAGTAGAATTAAAGTGCAATATAATTCACATAACTGCTTTATCTTTGCCATCAGAATAGTGCACAAGACTCTTGGAAAAGGGAGTTCCTTCTAACATGACCACAAAGATGCACACTGCAGTAATACTTTAATCTCATGTATCCATGGATTTCTTCTCTTTCTTATCCCAGCCATGGCAGACCAGATTTATAAATCCCCAATCACAGGCCACTATGACTGCAGATTGGGTCTTTTCATCAATACATATTTTGACATGCAAAATCCATCACAGGCTGCTTTAATTTCACCACACAGCATGGCAAACAGAGTGTTCCCATAATTACACTAAAGCACTTCCACCCTTCTTCTGTTTGACAAGAAAAGCAATATGCTATAATTAGTTTGACAAGGGAACGTATTTCTGGTGTGATGTAGAGATGGACAATGTTTCCATAGTGACATGCGTCTGTAACCAGTGGTGTGTAAAATCTAAAGAAGGCATTTGTCTGACAGCAGAAGGCATCTGTTAACTGCACACAAGCCAAGCATATTGAATTGACACTGACACACAGAGAAGAGCCTGCTGCGATGAGCCAGCTAATGAGGCTTGTTGCTGATTTCTCCCAAGACACACCACAAGCATGTAGTATATGATGTTTAAAAGAATTTTCAAGCTGCTCTGTCCCATATAATGAAAGTGCATGAGGACTGGGGGCTGTTAAGTCCTAAAAATGACACTACAAAAGTGTAAAAAAAAAAGTAGTCCATAAGACTCTATATTCCGAGTTTTATTGAATCTATAAGAGGTAGCTCTGTGTGAGAGACATTTGAATACTTAAGTTATTATTTGCTGAAAATCCTCCCCTTTGCCATGGCTGTCACATTGAATTTGTGATTTACATGTACTGTAACTACACTAGTCAACATTTGAAGTGGATGAAAACCTTTCATCAAAGTTGTCATTTTTTTTCATCACCATAATTGATGGATGTCTAAAATATAAAAATAAGGAAAATCCTAAAACAGGCCGATTATAATTTGTGTTTTATTTTATAATTCTGTACAATTAAAAAAATAAAACACAAATGATAATGGCATATATGTAAAACTTTGTCCTATAATTTTAAGGCTGCTTATATTTTCAGATTTTTATGTTGCTCTGTTCTGAATACCTTAAAATTTAAAGGATTTGCTGCAACGCAATTTTGTCTGATATGTATATTATTTATTAGCCTATTTATTTTTCCTTGCAGCAAATGCTTTAAAAACTGTTTTAAAAAATTACTTTATTGCATTCCAGATGCTTTTAAAGTACATAAATTTCACGGGTAGCTTGAATGTAAAACATTGTCATGAATTCATTGTATTCCCATTTGTAAAATAGCCTACAAATTAATTGTTGTAGGCTAACCCGATGTCATGAAAGTGCATATAGCATGATTTTATGCTTCTATTTGGCATTATATTTATATGCAGAAATTGACTTTGGCATGCAAAAGACTAATAAATTCATAATTAATGGCATGGCTGGTTCAGTTGACAGAAATACGGGATACACAGGCCTATAATAACTGCTGAAATGTTTGCTGGGCAAATCTCAGGTCAGTCTGAGCGCTCATGGTACACACAGTGCGTACAGCTGTACACCTGCAGGCGCCACTGCTAGCATTAGAATAACATTCTACAAACCAGAAACTAACGTTCTATTTCCGTAAAGAAAACTTTCCTGGCTAACCAAAAACGTACTCGGTTACTGACGTAACCTCTGTTCCCTGAGACGTACAGCCTCTGTTAGCACCGGCGAGATATGGGAACGAGTACTGCATCTGCTAAGATGCTTTGGGAAAACTCCTTTTTCTCTGAATACTGAAGCCTTTTTCAATCACGCAGTGTGACTGCACGGCCATTGGTTCATGCAGTGTATTATTAAAAATGAACCAATGGCGACACAGCCCGCCAGAGCCCGCCAATTTGGGGGGGCAGAAGGTCATCTGGCTATATAAGCGTGCACTTCGCCATAGGATCCTCAGGTTACTTCACTGAAGGCGCGCGACGCGAGTTCGTGGCAGCGCTTATATAGGCAACGTGGGCCAGCAGCGCAGTATTTCGTTCCCAAAGATTCTCTCATTTAACCAAGTTGTTTCTCCTATCAACATCGATACTTCACTCATACTGCGTCTGCTAAGACGCTTTGGGGAAACAGTACAATCCAGCTGTGCTATGTTAGAGGAACGACCAATGCTTGAATTTGCCTTGAGCACCAAGGGCCCAGAGAGACCAAGTAATTGCAGGCAAGCCCCACAGGAAGCGATAGGGCCAAACTCACAGAGGTTGGCCTGGCGCTAAGTAATCGTTCCAGTAAAAATTGGCCTGGCGCTAAGTAATCGTTCCAATAAAAATCGTACAGCCTCGGAACCCAGTGGAGGCCAAGAGCGTACAGAGAATGCGAACGCCTGATTTAGCACTGGTTTTGCCAGAATAAGTCCATTTAAGCAGAAAGGACCCAAGCCTGTAAAGCCAGGACATCCAGATTATAAAACCTGGTAAACGTGGACGGCGAGGCCCAGCCGGCCGCCACACAAATATCTGCAATGGAAACATGCTGTCTAAAAAACTCAAAGCCCAGGAAGAAGCATGCCACTCTGCTTGTTGAGTGGTGCGCTTACTCCCATGGGGCATTTAAGGCCAAAGAAGAGTATCAGCTACATGATGCGGCAATTATCCAATTTGAATTCTTGGGCTACTTCGTGACTGAGACCCTCTTGGGCAGTCATCGAAGCATACAAAAAAGCTGATGGCGCGACCACTTGATGGGGGGGGCGGAACGCCTCATATGTATAGTTCTTCAATGCAGCTGTACGGGGGCAGAGTAGATTTAGCTCTGGTCCTGCCCGGCGACGGAGGTGAACGCGCGCGAAAGAGTCTATCACGGCTGTGGCTCTGAAGTCGTAGTCATAGAGGTCACTTTTAGGTGGGGCATAACCCTGGCCTGGCTTTAGGATAAGCCTGTAGTCCGTTGCTTACCGCATAATTTGAGGCAGGTAGGGGCTCACTGAGTATCGTGCACTAGCAGATCTCTACATACCTTACCGGATGCTGTAACCCTAGCGCAGTATGCGTAGCAGTTTTTAGCATCAGGGGCTGAAGGTCAACAGACTGTAGCGGCTGGTCAGGTGGGCAGGTCTCACGTAGAGACGTGTGAGCAGGCGAGATGGGCTTGAGGGCCTCTCTAGATCCCTCATTCAAAAAGTGAAGCAACTAGGTGTTCCTGCCACCTGACTGGCCTAGCTATAGGATCGTGTGGTATGCTGCTATGGCTCGGCTTACATAGTATCGCTTGATTGTGGAAGGGGAACAAACCCGTATACAACAGGCTCCATGCAGTAAGGACCATGACACGCAGGCGGAGAAGAGCAGACTCGATTTAAGGGCAAGGAGGCCCCTTGTAGAAGGTGCTCTAGCCTGAGTTATATTGTTTTGGCAGGCGCATCCTCGGGGAAGGTGCGGCGCAGGCTCCCATTGTAGAGACGCGAAGGTGGGTGGCGCAGAAGAGCCCCACAGCTGCGGGCTGGGGATGCCATAGTTGTTGCTGTTCGGCCTGAGAGAGGAGGTCTCGTCTTCAGGGTGATGGGCCAGCACGGGGCTGCTAAGAAGTAGTGGCTGATACATGGGCTCGGGGGCGAATCCGCTGTGGGATTCTTCGCAGAGCGGGGGCCACCAACAGAACCTTGTGTTTCCGCTCCTTGATTTGCCTGATTACCTGTGGGATCAGGGCAACCGGGGGAAAGCGTAAATGAGGAGGTTGGGTCAGTCGTGGGCCAAAGCATCCCTGTCCTTCGAATAATAAATTGGGCAGTGAGATTTGTCTTCTGAGGCGGACGGGGGGAGGTTCGACCTCTGCTCTTGGCCGAAGATCTCCGCTAGTATCATTGAATCTCAATGTGGTGAGAGCGATCGACTCTTCTGAGAGGGATGTTGCTGCCGAGATAGATGTCTGCTCCTTGGTTCACCTGCTCGACGTCAGCACCCGTTTAGTTGGAAGCGTCTGTCAAAAAAAAGCAAAGATTCACTCCTTCTTGCATGATCATTCCCATGGAGCTCCGCCATGTCATCCACATGAGTTGCTTTCCAATGGCCAGAGCTGCTTCGCAGGCCCGGTCCACCTTGACACGATGGCGTCCGAGACGCTAGGCATTGGACGGAACTCGCGGTTTCAGCCAGCACTGAAGGGGCCGCATATGCGAAGTAGGCCCAGCTGAAGTACCGGAGACACGGAGGCCATGAGGCCCAGCATCTTCTGAAACGCCTTGAGAGGGCGAGGGGCTCCAACTTTGAATGAGGCCACGAGCTGCTGAATAGCCATTGCACGTTCTGGCGTGACTACCACCCTCATTCGGGCTGAGTCGAGAACTGTTCCCAGGAACGAGATCTGTTGGCTGGGGGACAGCGCGCTATTGGCAAAATTTTCCCTGAGTCCCAGGCATTCTAAGTGGCTGAGGAGGAAGGATCTGTGAAATAGTAGCTCATCCTCCGACTGGGCCAAGATGAGCCAGTCATCCAGGAAATTCAAAATGTGGATTCCCATCTGTCTCAGGCGTGGAAGAGCCGGGCATCGGCATGCGTGCACTTCGTAAAAGTGCGAGGAGCTAGGGACAGTCCAAAGGCAAGGACCGTGTATTGATATGCCACTCCCTCGAAGGCGAATCTCAAGAATCGTCTGTGTGTGGGGGGGGGGGGCTATCTGGATGTGAAAGTAGGCATCTTTCAGATACAGCGAACAATGTATAACCAGTCCCCTGGGCAGCACTTGCTAGAGGATCTGTTTCAGTGAATCATCGCTGAACAGAGCAGTTTATTGGTTGCTTTGTTTACATGAGGGCTTGATTCAGGATGGCCTGAATTAAAGACTGGGCCTTAGATTGCTATCCTTTTTGGGGATGAGGAATAGGGCTGTGGAAGCTTGACTCGCGCCTTGAGCTGGAGGAACTGGGGGGCGGGGTTTCTAGGTGACGTCTACTTGATCCGCTCAGGGCAAAAATTCATCACCTCGGAGCATGAATGAAGGCAGTCCGCGAGTGGAGAAGAGCGAGACTCATGCTCTCGGTGAGAGCATTCCGTCTCAGTGAAGTGCAGTCTCTGCGTCGTGGTTGCCCAGACAGGCGATGCAGTTCTCGCTGTGCCTGGGCTTAGCTGCATCGTGCAAGATTCTGTGCGCGAGCCACACTCACAGTGCGACTTTCGCAACGACGTCGCTAGAAATGTTGCTCTTTTAAAACTTACCTCTTAGAAATAAGCTCTTTTAGGCTCGCCGGATGGCGGCAGGGAATCAGCTGGGACCACTGCTGCTGCGATGCTGAAGGCGGCGGAGAAGCGGCAAATCAGTCAAGCAGAGGGTCGCTGGTTCAGCTTGATCCACTGCGAAGGCGATTCTACGGCGAGATGCTTCGAGTCTCGTAGATCAGCGAAGAACTTAGTCGTCGCTGAAGGAGAAGAAAACTGAGGATCCTATGGTGAAGTGCATGCTTATATAGCCAGATGCCCCGCCCAAATTGGCGGGCTGTGTCACCATAGGCTCGTGCAGCTCCGCTGCCGAGCCATTGGTTCGTTTTTAATAATACACTGCACGAACCAATGGCCGTGCAGTTACACTGCGTGATTGAAAAAGGCTTCAGTATTCGGAGAAAAAGGAGTTTTCCCAAAGCGTCTTAGCAGACGCAGTATGAGTGACGTATTGATAGGGAACTAACCTTAAAAAAGAACGTTCTGGGAACCAAAAACTAATGTTCCCAGAACGTTCTGGGAACCAAGAATTGATAGTAGGGGGTTAAGTTAAATATTATTGTACAAATAATTAGCCTATAAACTTCTATAGACTGCGAATAAGATTGCAGTTTCACATTTTGCATATTATAACAAAGTTAATTATTTTTACATGCAATGATACAAAATAAAACCAAACAAGATTTGTAATGAAGAAAAATATTTAGACAAATAAGAATAAATGATGTAGCCCCACAGCACATCTCTTGAGCGTCGCACTCAGCAGCATGCGTGCCGAACAACCAAATCTTGCACTCTGCATGAATGCAGCGCATATAGTGACACAAGTTATGTGAAACACATAATGTTCATTATCAATATTATCTTATTCAAACCTTTTATATGACATTTAAAATAGTTTTGACAATTTGTCCTTCAGTCCGCCTGTGCATTTCTGACCCGCACAGCAAATGCAGACTTGGGCTAAATCTCTGTGATGTTCTCGTTGAGAATGCAATTTCTAAAATGTAATTAGAATTAATTAATTTCTAAAATGTTATGATATGGAAAGCCTGAAACAGATCACAGCAGTATAGACCTACACAGTAGGCTATCAGTCCCAGTGTTCATTTTGACAACAAATTTTGATTTAGTTTTAGTCTTAGTCTTTTGACTAAAATGCCATTTAGTTTTAGTCATATTTTAGTCATCTGAATTGTTTTTATTTTTAGTCTAGTTTTAGTCGACTAAATGTATGATTTTAGTCGACTAAATCTACAGTAAATTTAGTCGGCTAAAATCTAATGGGTTTAGTTACAGTGTAATGCATTTATTATGCATTTATCTAAAATTTCCAAACTCATTATATAGGTTTGATATTAAAGGTCACATATTTTACACCTTTCTGGAGTTTTATTTTATGTCTTGATGTCCTTAAGAATATATATTTGCGGTATAAGTACCAAAAACCATCTCAATATATTTTTACAGCTCCTCTCTCAGAATCTCTGCTGAGAGCAGGTCGATTTTGGCCTGTCTAATTAATATTCATGAGCCTCTCTTCTGATTGGCCTGTTGTTTTCTGAGTGACGCACGGCCAGGCCAACCACAGGTAACTAGAGTCAGCCAACATCACAGCGCTAGCTGGAGGCAGCAAAACAAAGGGAAATTGGAGGCGGCCCATTCAAACCAGCGCATATTCGACTACCTAAGGAGCTTAAAATATCATCTTGTTGTGATGTTGGGTGCCAGAATCAACATAATACAGCCTCAAATTAGAAATTTGATAGCATATTTGCTGCCACTGCCTGACAAAAAACCGAAGACAGCTGTGGTTAAATGCGATAAAACGAGCAGATTGGACAGAAATGATCGTCAAAAATGCTCGCGTTTGCAGCGCACACTTCTTATCAGAAAAGGTTCAATAAAGTATTGTCTTTTGTTGTTACGGGCGCGTCTACATATTTCTTACCATATGTCTATATTTCTTTGCATTCTCACAGACTCTGTTGTGTATGAAATAATGTCTGTGGGCATGTGTGTAAATGCAACAAACTAACTATTTATATATAATCATTTGTAATTGTATATGCATTGTTGTGATTAATTGTGGCTGGAACAATAATGTAGCTGTAAAAATAGTTTCCTGCTGAAATTGAAATGTATATACATCTTCATCGTGACTAGATAGACACGGGGAGTTTGTCTTTACTATTCACGTTAGATGTGATCCACCTCATAGCAACATTCCTGTCAGATCGTCCATCCTTTGAGTATATTGTGTAACGTTACAGGTCGGCCGATCTAGTTTTGTGGTTAAAGTTAACATTTTCGACATGTTTGTTGTTGCTCAGCAATGGCATGGACGCGATCTTGTCTGGGGGTTTGGCAAAAGGAGAGTGGGACTGTGGGCGGTGCTCGGGGTGACTGTGTAGTTCTGACGTCAACATTTTACGGAAGTCACAACGGTTTGTGAAAAATCACAGCTACTTTATACAGGCTGTGTGCATTTTACTGGGGACTGACTGTTTTGAAACTTATATGGTAGTTAAATAGCCCCTAGACCTCAGTTATCGTGAAATAAGCCAGGAAATTTCAGTTTTGACAATATGGGACCTTTAAGGTTTTATCATGATAGACACAGATTTAACTGCGGTGACACACAACATACCTTCATGTTAAAATTAAATAAAACCACTTCTAATAAAGAACAAGAACATGGTCTACTTTTTAATGAAATACCAATGGTTATATAGGCTGATTATGCATTCTTTATAGCAACTTGTTTACCATATTCCTTTAAATAATCTTTCGAGCAGAGCGATTATTTCTATACATAAATTTCAATAAAAAATAAACGAGATTAATCTTTGGTGCTACTCAAATTTTTTATTCAGTCAAGAGCAGTGAGTGATTTTCTGTTTTTCTGTTGTTGCTTGATTAACATCAATGACTCGGACAATAGCAACTAAATTAGGCTGCTGTCCCTTTAAAACCGAATGCACATCTGCAATGGATGCAATGTACTGATACACGTTCTCCCTACTGTTTACGTTCACTTAAGACATAATCAACTGTGTTTACATGAATACTCATCAAAACGGACAATTCAACATAATTTTGTGTGTAATTCTCCGTTCATGCGACACGAAAGCGCTTTTTGTGTGTGTATGCTTCAGTGTCTGTGCTCAGAAAACACTGAGAGTTTTGGCCGATATTGAGTTCTCTGTCATCAATCTTGTCTCGTCAGATTTATCCATATGTCTGCTCTTCTTTTACTCCCACATATTGAGCTTTTTTGTATTATTGACATATTGAAGTTTTATGCAACATGCAGCAAGTGTATGTTAGCTTATGTCCCACTGGTTCATATGTACGCATCTAACCTCCGAACCATGCAGCAGATTCGTTCTGAATGAATCTCTTCCCAAATCATTCCTCCCTAACATTTTCGTCTCGTTTTTATTCGTTGACGAAAATGTCAATACATTTTCGTCATTCAAAAATTTTAGTTTGTTATCTTCTCATTGTCGTTGGTGAAAAAAATTAACACTGATCAGTCCTCAGCAACATGGTAAACATGTGCACTGGTATACGTACACTGTAAAAAAGATAAAAATAAAAATCCCGTAAAAAAAACAAAACTGTAAATTTCCAGCAGATGGTGTGCCGTAAAAATACCGTAAAATAACAGGCACATTAAATAACAGTACACTCTAAAAAAACGCTGGGGTGAGCCTGCTGGGTAAGGACGTTGGGTTGTTTTAACCCAATTTTGGGTTGAAAATTGGTCTTGATCTATAACCCAGCAGCGCTGAGTTGGGAACGCGGACATGAAAGAGAGCATGCACGTCACGTTAACATCGGACGACACCAGTGCGAGAAGCCACCATTTTCTCAGCGTCTTCAGATGTAAGTGAGTGCGAGTGAAAGATGGTTTATGGTAAGTAAAGATTAAAAATGTAAAGTCATCATTCATAGTTTGAGTCCGGTAGTATTTTGAGATCTCATGGAAGGTGGAAATAGTCCGAAAAGAGCTTACAGTGGGTACGGAAAGTATTCAGACTGTCAAGCTCGCCTAATATTTTTCAACACATCAAAAAAGTGATAAAAAGAATGCGATGACGATCTTTGTTATATTTCATCCATTTGCTAAAATCATTTAAGTTTAATTTTTTTCCTCATTAATGTACACATATAAGCAGCCAACATATTGACAGAAAAGCACAGAATTGTTGACATTTTTTCAGATTTATTAAGAAAGAAAAACTGAAATATCACACGGTCCTAAGTATTCAGATCGTCACATTCCAACTTGCTTTGCTGCGACACTTCATATATTGAACTCTCAGGTGCTGTCCATAATTCTTCTGATCATCCTTGAGTGAGTTTAGCATCTAAGGACCCTTCATATTGGTCCAGCTGTGTTTGCATTATCTGATTGGAGCTGATTAGGAAAGCCTAACACCTGTCTATATACGCTTTTAACAGCTACAGTTGGTGCGATGTCAGAGTCAAATTAGAATACATGAGGTCAAAGAAGAACTAGCCTGAAGATCTCTAGAGCAGAATTGTGGCAAGGCACAGATCTGGGCAAGGTTACAAAAAAATTTCTGCTGCCCTTAAGGTTCCTAAGAGCACAGTGGCCGGGGGGTGGGCTCCATAATCCTTAAATGGAAGACGTTTGGATCGACCAGAACCCTTCCTAGAGCTGGCGGTCCGGCAAAACTGAGCTATCGGGGGAGAAGAGGGGGCTTGGTGAGAGAGTAAAGAAGAAGCGCTAAAAAACAAAGATCACTGTGCGTAGAGCTTCGAGGCAGAGATGCAGTTGGGAAATGGGAGATGAGAGAAAGTAGTAGAAAGGTCAATCCATCACTGCGGGGAGCCAGGGCCGGCCCCTGCCCACAGGTCGGGCTTCTGGCAGAGTGCCCGACGGAAGCCTTTCCTCCGTGCAGACACATGAAGAGCCCCCATGGAGTTTGTCTAAAAAACACGCTGAAGGTACTCAAGATGGTTAGAAATATAATTCTCTGGTCGATGAACGCAAGATCGAGCTTGTTGAGTTGTCTTCCTTTCTGGCCTTAATTCTAAGGCGTATGTGTGGAGAAAACCAGGCACTGCTTATCACCTGTCCAATACAGTCCCAACATTGAAGTATGGTGGTGGCAGCATCATGCTGTTGGGGTGTTTTTTAGCTGCAGGGACAGGACGACTGGTTGTAATCGACGGAAAGATGAATGCGGCCAAGTACAGAGATGTCCTGGACGTAAACCTTCTCCAGAGTGCTCAGGACCCTCAGACTGGGCCGAAGGTTTACCTTCCAACAAGACATGACCCTAAGCACACAGCTAAAATAACGAAGGAGTTGGCTTCACAACAACTCTGTGACTGTTCTTTGAATGGCCCAGCCAGAGCCCTGACTTAAAGCTAATTGAGCATCTCTGGAGAGACCTTAAAATGGCTGTCCACCAACTTTTACCATCCAACCTGACAGAACTTGAGAGGATCTGCAAGGAGGAATGGCATAGGATCCCCAAATCCAGGTGTGAAAACTTGTTGCATCTTTCCCAAAAAAAAACTCATGGCTGTATTAGATCAAAAGGTGCTTCTACTAAATACTACGAGGCAAAGGGTCTGAATACTTAGGACCATATGATATTTCAGTTTTTGCTTTTTAATAAATCTGCAAAAATGTCAACAATTCTGTGGTTTTGCTGTCAATATGGGGTGCTGTGTGTACATTAATGAGGAAAAAAAATAACTTAAATGATTTTAGGAAATGCTGCAATATTAACAAAGAGTGAAAAATTTAAGGGGGTCTGAATACTTTCCGTAGCCACTGTATATGTGAAAAATACGCGAGGACGCGGTTTTCACCTCAGAAATAGTCTTAACTACTCTTTTACTGAATGGAAGAGGTAACTTACTTTTAATATAACGTCAGTG
>JADLZN010009597.1:0-76329 GCA_018155175.1 Sinocyclocheilus anophthalmus | reverse complement strand
TCCTTCGGGGGTCTTACATCTGCCCTTATCTTCCTAATTCCCCTGTAACCACCATTTCTCCACCTGACCGAGGTTAGGTGGGAGATTTTCCTGCATTATAGTCTCCTATGCTGGGCCTATGATGTTTGGTTGGTTCTATGGTTTCATAGTGACCACCTTACTGATGGTTACTTACTAGAGGCTTCTTCGGGTCGCTTCTTGAACGGTGCTCCGGCGCGGGAACCATGGTGGTTGAGTATGATCCATTCTATATATATATGTATACAGTATATATGTTTTTAATGTGCTGGTGGTTATGCGTGTATAATCCTTCTGTGAGATTTCTATGCAGTGTTTTTCCGGTACCTGTGTGTTTCTGTCCTCTCTAAGGTAAGTCCTCTGTGAGCACACCTTTGCTGGATTAAGAAACCAGGTGCTCGACTTGCAGTGTTACATCACTCGTCGATATTGTGTCCAGTCGATATGATAGCCCTGGTTCTGGCTTCATACTTCCTGGACCATGGGCCATTCATAGTCTTCTGCCGGATCCTTCTTGACATCGCCCCCTCCCGACACTGCAAACACTTCCTGGAGGCTGGGCTCAGGATATCCCCTCTTCTTGCTGAGGCTCGAGCGGGAAGTATATTTGGCATTTTTCGGAGAACCTCTCTTAAGCTGTCTCAGGCATTGCTCCCCGTCCCCTTGGAGTTTCTTATTTTGAGACTGCCTCTCCCTTTGGCCCAGTACCGCTCTTGGTATCTGTGATCATATTCTGGACTTAATCCATGCTATGGTAAGTGCACATGCTAAGCTCTGTGCACTTTCTAAAACCCACATAGTGGTAAGTGCGCACATTGAACACTTTGCGCACTTTCTAAAATCCACAGTAGTGGTAAGTGTGCACACTATGCTTTGCACACTTTCTAAAATCCAAGTAGCTGGTAAGTGTGCACGTTATGCTATGCCCACTTTTCTAAATCCCAAAGTGTAAGTTTCCACGCTAACTTTGCGCACTTTTCTGAAAATCCTGTACGTTAAGGTTACACGTTTATAGCTTCGTTCCCTTTCTCTGAGTTGGTTTAGATCCGGTACCTTGGGCTCCACTCAACCATTGTGTCTCTATTTTTGACACACTTGGAAGTATTGCTCCCCTCATCATTGAGGGTTACTATGAGCATGCTGATTCCTATCGAGCGCCCGGGTTCGCTCCGTGGGCTGTTCTCGTGGTAATATTAGCAGTGCTCCCCTTTACCAAAGGGTTGCCTATGAGCGTGCTATTCTTTCTGAGTTTGGAGTTCTCCTCTCATGTGAGAGTTGAGTTCTCTGTTTTCCCAGAGCACCTGGAACCAGTAGCATCAGGTGATTTAGGCCCTTCCAAATCCACCTCTCTGATGCACTGAGTTTTTGGGTAGCTTGCAGTACACTTACCTCTGATACTAACGATCATGCTGGGCGAGCCCCCTCTCTCGTTGAGAGCTGGGTCTGTGTTCCCTCAGCTAGATAACTTTACTGCTGGCAGTTCCAGTATTGGAACATGCTGTAGGTCAAGCCCCCTCTCGTTGAGAGCTGGGTGTGTTGTGATAGCTTGGTGTTGTTTGCCCCCTCAGCTATAGGTTACTGGGGGGGGGGGGGGGGGGGGGGGGGTGGGGGGGGGGGGGGGGGGGGGGGGGGGGGGGGGGGGGGGGGGGGGGGGGGGGGGGGGGGGGGGGGGGGGGGGGGGGGGAGGGGGGGGGGGGGAGGGGGGGGGGGGGGGGGGGGGGGGGGGGGGGGGGGGGGGGGGGGGGGGGTGGGGGGGGGGGGGGGGGGGGGGGGGGGGGGGGGGGAGGGGGCGGGGGAGGGGGGGGGGGGGGGGGGGGGGGGGGGGGGGGGGGGGGGGGGGGGGGGGGGGGGGGAGGGGGGGGGGGGTGGGGGGGGGGGGTCCGGGGGGGGGGGCGGGGGGGGGGGGGGGGGGGGGGGGGGGGGGGGGGGGGGGGGGGGGGGGGGGGGGGGGGGGGGGGGGGGGGGGGGGGGGGGGGGGGGGGGAGGGGGGGCGGAGGGTTTTATACTGGCTAGCCATTCCAGCTTTATATCTTAGATCGAGTTGGTGACTCTCAAACATATTGGGTTTGGTATGCACCATTCCATCTATGAGCTGCTCTTTCAGAGTGCCACGAGAGCCCCTTAGAATGGTATCCTAAAATCCATGTTATGGTAAATGTGCACGTAAAGTCTTTGTACACTTTATAAAAATCCACATAGCTGGTAAGTGTGCACGCTATGCTTTGCGCACTTTCTAAAATCCTTTATGGTGAGGGCTTCGCGCGGTTGCTTCTTGCCCTTTCTTGAACTGGTTTAAGCCCTGTTCACCTTGGGCACCACTCCACTTAGGTATCCCAGGATACTTACCTTAACAGGGTGTGGCCACTAGAGGTCTGTTGAGACAGTTCCTTTCAGAGCTTATGCAAGAGCAAGCGGTAGCCCCTGTGTGACAGGCCAAGACTTAGTGTAAACTAGGTTCTTGGTCGTATCCCCTTAAAGGAATCCATTATGATTCCAAGCCTTGAGCTTTACCCCGGTCCCAGGAGTTCTGGCCCTAACAGGTACGTTTTTTGTGGTATGTAGCCTTGGCCTTTGGCCGTAGGGGATAAAGTCCCGGACAGCCGTCTGACGTCCCTGGGGCAACTCACCATGAAAATGGTAAAGTTGGTACTTAGTGTTTGGCATGGTTCTGGCCTGCACTCCCCTCAGCATGGTGGCATGGGTATATCGTTCCCCATAGCGACCCCTAGAGGACGCAGTTCGAAGTTCCCATGAAAGGGCACGTCTTGGTTACTTATGTACCCATGGTTCCCTGAGTAGGGAATGAGACCTGCTCCTGAGACTTCCTGCCAGGCTTCGAATGCTAGCTTCATACGAAGAAGTGAATGACATGTTCGTCCCGCGGCCGATTTACCTTAATCGCACCTGTGTGATGTCATGGGCTGTCCGCTGGCCAACGTGTTGTTGTGTTTTTTTTTCAATGTATGTTTTCATACACGGGTCCTACAAGGCATTCCCATATCAACCCCTAGAGGACGCAGTGTCTCGTTCCCTACTCGGGGAACCATGGTTACATAAGTAACCAGAGACGTCTTAGCAATGTGGTCTGAGAAATTCAGCTTATCATCAATCACAACTCCAAGATTTCTAGCTGTTTTTGAAGGAGTTATGGTTGATAAGCCTAACTGGATTGTGACATTTTTATGAAGTGATGGGTTTGCTGAAACTACAAGCAGTTCTGTTTTGGCAAGGTTGAGCTGAAGGTGATGGTCATTCATCCTGCAAGAAATGTTTTAGACAAGCTGAGATGCGAGCAGTTATCATTGGATCATCAGGATGGAATGAGAGGTAGAGTTGAGTGTCATCAGCATAGCAGTGATATGAAAAGCCATGTTTCTGAATGACAGAACTTAGTGATGCCATGTAGACAGAGAAGAGAAGTGGTCTAAGAACTGAGCCCTGAGGCACTCCAGTAGTTAAATTTTGCTACTTGGACACCTCACCTCTCCAAGATTCTTTGAAGGACCTATCTGAGAGGTAAGACTCAAACCACTGGCGTGCGGTTCCTAAGATGCCATTTTCCAATAGGGTTGACAGGAGAATCTGGTGGTTCACTGTATCAAAAGCAGCAGACAGATCCAGAAAAATAAGTATAGAAGATTTGGAGGCCACTCTTGCCAGTCTTGGGGCTTTAACAACTGAAAGCAAGGCAGTCTCGGTTGAATGTCCACTTCTGAAGCCAGATTGGTTGCTGTCCAGGAGGTTGTTCTTTGTGAGAAAGGCTGAGACTTGGTTGAACACAACTCATTCAAGTGTTTTTGCAATGAAAGGTAGAAGGGAAACCGGTCTGTAGTTCTCTAAAAGCATAATGTGCACACTTACCAGCTATGTGGATTTTAGTAAAGTGGGCAAAGCATAACGTGCACAATTACCACTTATGTGGATTTTTAGAAAGTGCGCAAAAAGTTTAACATGTGCACTTACCATAGCATGGATTAAAAAAGATTCCGAAGCATCTGCTCACAGATGCCCAGAAGTACTGAGCCAAACGGGAGAGGCAAACTCAAATACAACCCTCAAAGGTGAGGGGAGCACTGCCTGAGACAGCATACACAAGAAGGTTCTCGCAAATGCCACCTCTATACTTCCCGCTCGATGCCTCAGCAAGAGGGGATATCCTGGTGATCGGGAGGTCCCTCAGGGCGACCTAGATACGGTGTATCAGACAGGGCAGCCTGAAAGCTTAAGCCCAGCCCGAACATCCAGGAAATTTTTTGCAGTGCCGTGCCGGGGGCCTAGTGATCAAGAAGGCTCCCGCAGAAGCCTGTGTTATGGCCGCGTGATCCAGGAAGTATGAAGCCGAAACCCGGCTTATCGTACTGTCTGGACATATCGACGAGTGAAATAAACACTGCAAGTCGAGCACACAACCCCCCCGTTTTCTGTGATCCGCCGAGGGGGTGCTCACCGAGGACATACCCTAGAAAAAGGACAGAAACACACAGGTCCCGGGAAACACTGCAAAGAAGCTAGCAGAAGGGTTATACACACACCCAGCAATTAAATACCCAATATCATATATATATATATCTATATATATATTTTAGAAATGGTCATACCACCCACCATTGTTCCCCGCGTCGGAGCCCTGTCCGGAGAAGCCTCTAGACCGGACCATCAGTAAGGTGGTCACTATGAAGCCATAGAACCAACCAAAACATCATAAGTCCAGTAGGAGACTGTTATGCAGGAAGTTCCCACCTAACCTCGGTCAGATGAAGAGATGGTGGTTACAGGGGAATTAGGAAGAGGAAGATAAGGGCAGATGTTAAACCCCCAAGGGAAATGAGTAGATACTCAAGTATCACTCTGATCCGGACGAACGTGCTGACTCCTTGTCTGGATCACATCCCTTAGGTTTTGCCTACCTCCCTTTGACCCACGATTCTTCCTACCCCACCCCCAGCGGGTAGGAGCGCGGTTGCACACATGAGCCTCTGTTGCTCGGTCTCTCATCCCAAACCGATCACTTGCCAGGACCCCTGGTTTTCTGGCTCAGACCTGGACGCTTCATGAATTACGGATTTGAGGCCTCTGAGCGTGACTTCGCCTCCCTGACTCTCGCCCACCGTCTCAATGGAGTACCCAAAAGTTCAGAGGTCAAAACCCGGGGCATCGAGAAGCAAGCCCCTTATTATTCTCCCGATGTCTGCCATGTTACCCACAGATTCTCTCCGTTACTACCCATACGCCAGTGATCTGCTCATGCAGTGGCCCGCTTCCACGGCAAGTCTAGCCTCGCTGTGGCGTGATCCATAACTTTCAAAAGCTCGTCATACGCTGGGCAGGAGGATTGGGAAGGCTCAGCATCAGCTTCTTCGCCATCCTCAGACATTTCCTGCTCCTCCTGGGCTGAACCCAGCGGAGCACTGGCCCCCGGATCAGACGTTGTTAGAGAGATAACATCATCCTCCAGCGGCTCATTCTTGTCCACAGCCGACGAGCGCGAGAGGGAATGCCCCTCTTTAAACTCATCAACCAGGTCCACCTGCGATCCCCACGAGCACATTCTCTTCCGTGCCTCAGCAGCGGCAGGTCCTGAACCGCAGGAAGCAGATCTGCCTCGAAAAAAGAGACAAACGAGAGCTGAGCTTTTTCATTGGAAAAATGCTTGCAGTGCACGCCGATTGCCCCCTCGGGGACATTGTGTGCGTGCTCTTTGCCCAAACAAACAACTCATAGATCGTGTGTATCATCGGGTGTCAAAAACCGCTGACACGGATGTACACACTTCCTAAATGCTTCGCTAGTGCTCGCCATAATGAGATAAAAAGAGATCGCTCTTACCACAGAAATGCACACCTCAAACAAAACAGTCAGTGAAGACGAAGAAGTGAATGATGTGTGCTGCCGGCGCCTATTTTGTACTAGTCGCGACGTTAGTGACGTCATGGCTGTCGCCGGCCATGGGTTTGGGTTTTGTTTTTTCAATGTATGCTTCAGACACCGGTCACAACGAGGCGTTCCCCATAGCGACCCCTAGAGGTCGCAGTTCGAAGTTTCCATGAAAGGGAACCGAAGGGGGGTTCATCCCTGCCATAATAACAAACAATTATAACAAAGAATATCGTTGTTTTCATTATCATCACATTCCTTCATTTTTGCCTAAAATCTAGTGTAGCGTTAGTTCTGGCAGGTCACGTTAGTCAAGCTCGCATCAGCTGACTCAGCTGATCCCCATCAACCTATGGGAATACGACACCTATCTAAGCATTCATATATAAGGTCCCTCAGTATTATCAGCAGTTTTCGCATTGCTCAATAGCTAATTAAATGGCGAATTCGGCAGACAAAACACCATCAGCAGGAATTGGGAATTTAGAGAAGTGGAATTCGCTTCCCCAATGGTCTCACCTCTGATTCATTCTAGTTCGTTAACTTGAACACGTGAATTCACCGCATTGATTATAAGCTGCCTGATTCGGAAGTGACTGAGTTAGCATTATTTCACGCATCGCTACATTATTGTCATGGACTCCACAAGTTATGTGACTGACTCAAGAACAAGTTCAGATGGGAACTTCATCCCCAAGAAGGATATCAAGAGATCAAGCATCCACTTCACAGCTGCTATGTTTCACTCTCTCGAACGTCTTCACAAGCTAAGTTCCATTTAATGCTCTCAGGTTATCTGCAACATGCTTGTTGCTAAGGCTATCAGTTAAATGTTTGTTTTTTTCAGTTAAATGCTTGTGCTAGTTAATGCGAATGTGCGGTACTTATCTGTTGTCACTGGCAACACGCTTGTCGCTTCAATATGCTGCGCTTAACGGGGGGTCTAATGTCATTTCATGCATTCTGAGTTATTTACACTGTTAAGAGTTGGATTCTTATGCGCGTGCGCGCACTCAGCGACCCAAGCGAGAGCAAGAGCGCGCCGCTTAACGCGTTTTTTTCATGTTACGGAAGTCTTTGGCAGCGCCGCAGTTACTTGCTCGAGAAGACTAGGTTGTTCGAGAGGAACTACACTAGCCTGCCTCCGGCTGGAGAGAGTAGCCGCTTGCAGTCGGGGCGGAATTAAGCGGAGACGTCAAGTCAGACACTTTCTGCTCCTGGTAATGATGCTCTCGCAGTGTTTGCATAAATTCACACATGAAGTGAATTACATGCAACATTTGTCAAATACACAGATGTTTCAGAATTTTTTTCATAAAGCAACAGAAACACTTTTTATACTGCTTAATACAGCGCCATCTGTTAATGAATAAGTTAAACATTAACATATGCTATTTAAATACCAATTAAGTCGGGGTGTATATGCTTTCATCAGTGTTTTTTGAACGTGACTCAATATAACAGTGTGACTACCTAAAAATGCTTTTACTGTTATAAAACACAGATTTGTGAGCATCATTGAAATTGAATTGTTAGAATAAGTATGCAACACACATCGTGCTTGTCATCACATAATCTAACCAATGAGAATAAAGTGTGTCGTCATCTAGGCGGCTGGTCCCATTTTACTCTCGCGGTACTTTTGAATGCACATGTGATCGTAGGGCGGCTGCAGTGCCGATCAAAGTTGGACAAAAGTATTTTTAATGTAACCAGAATGCATTGTTTTTGACAGGCGGCAGCCGATCTTTGCGGCGCCGCATGAAGTCGAACAAGCCTAATATCTCTAAAGAGTGTGTTTTTGGATGTGAGGAAAAGATAACCTTATTCAGTGTTATGTGAACAGTGGATGCAATTTGTTTTTCCAAGCACAAGGGAGTTTCTCAAGCGTTTTGTTGTTCCGTCTTTCGGTGACGAAGGTTTTATAAACAAGGCTCAGTTCGACACTGGATTTGCACATCGTTTGATACTGGATCTGTAGGAAGCCCCAGTGATAAAAGATCCCGGTCATATAGGAACTGCTGTAAAACTGCATCAAATGTCTGTGATGGTTAGTAAGTGTAAGTGCTCGCGACTCTTCAGCTCTGCCCACGGCTCGCCTCCAGGAGCTTGGCTGTTTTCGGAGAGAATCGCAAGCTGTATCTTTCTTTTATAAATCTGATAAAACTGAAGACTCTTCGGAGATGTGAATGATGCAATACTACACTATAGGTATTCAAGATTAACATGAGATTGGCCAAAACTGTGTGTGTTATGTCCCCTTTAACCTAGTCAAGTCGACTTTATTTTTATATAGTCTCAGCCTCAGACGTAACGCCCTCGGACCGTTGGCTGAACATCTGATGCATATAGCACACAAAAGTGGAAACACTTCAGGAGTTTCGAAGTTGTCATCGGATTGGTTGAATTATACAGGATTTCCGGGAGACGTGTGTCAAGTTCTTTAACGTTCCGCTGGAAACAAAGATGCCGTGATGCCAAACCCTTACGAAAGAAGAAAGCCGTCGTGTTTACAACTGTGACGACGAGCGCTTATCAGGATCAACTAAACGCTGGATTCTCAAAGTATGTAAAATATTTAAGTTTGCGGCACAGAATCTTTCAAATACGTCCGAGAGTTTTACACTCCGGTCTGTTATTGAGGCAACATTTCCATACCCCGAAACATGCCGCTGAATGAAACAAACTGTGATTGGTTGTTTGACATGTTGGTCAAACGTCCTCATGGGCGGGCCTTGGCCAATGAAATCTGCCATGGATTCCAGACCTTCAGCCATCAATCTGAAGGTCTGGCTACGTGAGACTAATTTTTATAGCACTACAGCACAGATTTAAGCAGCAGGAAATAACGACCATGGTGCAAACGGCTCCAAGAGAAAATGGTAAACGGTCATTGTTCAGTTGAAGTCGTCTGCATCAGAAAACTTAGGCTGCTGACATGCTGCTTCACCGCCTATCAGCTAATGACTTCGCAGTCAGCGTTTGTTCATGAAGGTAACTTATGAAACCGATATCGGACATGCTTCTGAGGCAGCTTAACGGTTCAATGATCTACAACAAAATAGAACAAGCTTTGGTGATAACTAAACAAATATTTAATTATTATAATACTGATTTCACCACCAGATAGAACACAGGATTGTGGGTATCAAGGCAGGAAAGGATACATCTATTCTGTATTTTAATATTGACCAGATAGGTAACTCGTAGGCAGAATTGAGCTAATTTTGGATTCGACATGTCTCGATGACTTCCTACCTTGAAATGTGCCCGGAAATGTGTTCGGATGCAGCCGTCAGTTCAGCGTTGATTCTGTTCCTGTATCAGACACGCTTGTTCTGTCTAGTCGTATTGGAAACATGCTTGTTCTTAAGCTTGGTTGTTATTAGGGGTGGGAAAAAAAACCCAAGGCTTTGCTCTTAAGTTTATAGTTTGTATTGTCGGTAAACGTTTTGTCCCAGAGCTTTTGTGGTTTTTTTTTTTTTGTTTTTTTTTTTTTTAGTTGGCGACATGCTTGTTCTAAAAGCTGTAGTCATATTGGGAACATGCTTGTTCTTAAGCTATCTAGTCATATTGGAAATGACTAGACAGTCCATATTGGAAATATGACTGCTTGAGAATGCTGCTTAAGCTTTTAAGGTATTGGCAACATATGCATTGGTCAACTGTTAAAGGCAACAGAATTGTTACTACAGGTTATGTGGGTTTTGGCAACATATATGATTGGTCATTGGTTAAGGGCAACATGCCTGTTGCTTAAGGCTTTGAGATTTTGCTATCCGTTTGTGTTGTGGGATATCAGCATATGGTTTTGTTTTGGGGGTTATTGCTGCTCTCCCTGCTTTCATCCATGCTAGGCTGCATGGATGCGGAGGGAGTTCTTGCCCAGAACAGAACCATACCGGCAAACCAAACTTTATGCTAATTGTCAATCATCTTTGACGATAGTGGTCCTGACAGAAATCTAGCGTAGCGTTAGTTCTGGCAGGTCACGTTAGTCAAGCTCGCATCAGCTGATCCCCATCACAACGCATTGGATACGACACCTCTCTTAAGTTCATTCATAGATAAATGTCCTCAGCCTTTTCAGCATCATTTTCTTCCTCGCATTGCTCAATAGCTATTATACCCTCCTCCTTCCATCCCCCAACTCCTCTCCTCGTCATTGCGGAATTCAGGTCGCCTGTCTGATTCTCCTTTAATCAGACTAATTCTAAAATTTACATCACATTTATTGCACTTTAAAAAAACAATATCTTGCGCTGCATACATGTTATGTTGGTTTCTGTTCTGTTTATATCCTGGGGGGGGGGGTGGGGGGGGTGAGGGGGGGTTATTTGCTGCTCTCCTCTCGCGTTGCCTGTGCTCTTGCTTTGCCTTGCTGCTTGCTTGCTTTGCTCTCTTGCTGGCTCTTCCTTGCTTCTGCTCTTTCCTCACTTAGCTCCCCTGTCTCTCATCCATTGCTAGCTGCATGGAAATGCGCATGGGTTTCTTGCCCAGAACAGAACCATACCGCCAATCCACACTGTATGCTAATTGTCAATCATCATTGACGATAGTGGTCCTGACAGAAGAGGGGAAACTGGAATTTTCCTTACAGCTGTTTATCTTCCACCATGACAGAAAATATGCTGTGTTATCACTATCATTCCCTTTCTTAGAAGGTTTGTTACAGATGGATGTCCAGTAATGAAACTAAGTGCTAAAATGAAGAAAAATATGCTTTTGGTGAGTGTGGTGTTTAATCCTATGTGACCTTTTAAGATATTACAGTAGCTAATGAGACTTGTGTGAAATAAGACACACAAACACTTAAGCAGTAAGGTACACTTAAACAGTAACCTTATGGATTCTTCTGCTGATTTTTTTCTTTTCTTTTCTTTTTTTTCAAACTCTTACTAGAAATGTAATTACTCTGTTGCTTGGGAAATCTACAGCATGTATGTTGGAAACACAGATGGCATTTGAGAATTTGAAATAAATCAGCTAAAACAAAAATTCAGTCTTAGCATCTTTAAAAATTTCTCCTTGAAATAATTTAAGTTGGAAATGTACCTGAATCAAACTCATTCTCTCACTCAATGTCTCTCAGACAATGAAATAGTATTACTATTAAAACAAATTTTACATTTCTAAATTTTAAATGTACAAACTCCATATTTTATAATGTCAACATTACTCTTTAATACATTATAACAGAATTGTTGTGCTGATATATTTAGAGAATCTTCACATATGTGGTAGTGATGTAATATGTTTTTTTCATGTTGTGCTAAACAATGACGGATGTAAAATGAAGGTGGCGTCAAATGAAGAAGCTGTTGTGGAAGATTATGGTGTGGAGGCATTGGGTTTGGCTGACATTTCGTGCAGCACATCAGAATCATCAGCAAGAGCTTAATTCCAGTTATTACACTGTTTCTACTGGTACATGTTGGGAACAGGATGGACAGAATGTGGCAGGGGGAACACAAACTGCACATTATGCCAGTGCTGAGAGATGCCTTACACCACAAAGAGGAAGACATGTTATAGGGCCTCATTCATAAAACTTTGTTTTACATCCTAAAAGCATGCAGACATGTATGATGTCAATAAATTGCTGAATTTAAAAACTTGGGTCTTGAGAATGAGAATCCAGTGGGTTTCCAAATGATTAAATTGCACCTGTGGCAAGTGATAAGACCTTTTCTCTGTAATGCATTGTTGTTTCTTCTAAACTCACTGGTTAGGGAATTAGGTTTTACGGCGAGTCAGAGAGAAAGGTCATTTCACATTTCACGAGTTCCTAAGTAGTTTCATAGAAAATGCAACACTGTGTATTGGTGAAATGGGAACATATCAGTGGTGATGAGGTCTGAAGCCCTGGATTGGCTGATGGTGTTAAGGTGCATCACAGCCAGGGTTTGAAATTAACATCCGACAACCTGCCAAATGTGGGTAAAAATCAGATGGTGGTGGGTAACGCTGTCAAATCACTAGCCAATTTGGCGGGTTACTTTTCGTAAATTATGTTCATTCATTAATTTCTTGGGGAAGTTCATGCAAGCCAAATCTGTGCAGGTTTAGCGCAAATACTGAGCTTGTGAGACATCATGACATTATCGAGTATTTTGCAAAAGCTAAACAAACACACCAAGAATACGCGTGCATATGCGACGTGATGAAGTCTGGTTAGAGTAGACCAACACAGGCTTTAGTGCGCGTGCGCATTTAGAGTGGTTCTTTCACTGCATGATTCAGTTTATTAAAATGCATTTAGAGTGATCAGAAAATTCAAGATATGAGGGCAGAAATGTATATATTTATATCAATTCATATAGTTAATCAATATCACATGAATAGTGCCGTTTTTTCTTAAAAAATCAGCATGGTTACAAATGTGATATTTATTTTATACAACAGTTCAATAAACAATAAGTTAATATCAAGAGACTTATGTTTTAGACACCATATTGGCTGTTTTTGTGCTATTTCGCCAACAAAAAAACATTCCAAACACAGCCACAGTACTGTTTTGCGTCTCTAAGCAACATGACGTTGTTTCGTAACTGAATGAATCAACCGTGTAAATGATTCGGTTCAATCGCAATGACTCACTTAGTCAGTGCTTTGCTGCCACCTGCTGGCGGTTTTAAATTTCACATTTAAAGTATCTTTTCATTTTTTTTTTTAATAATTTCAAATATCAGTATTCAATGTTTTGTTTAAAATAACAAAATATTATTTATGCATTTGTAACTGCAGTTTAAAACATTCCATGTCACTCTAAGCTGCATCAACATGTGTAAATGCATCTAAATGCCACTTCATATGCAACTTCTGCAAAGATTAATTTTATTGATACTGATTTAATTTGTTTAGTAACAGCCTAAATGTATTATTATTATAATTGGCTGATTAAATGTAAGAATTTGACTCAAAAGATAATGCACACTTAAAGAAAAAAGGGTTTATAAAGGTAAGAATGCCCATAAAAGTTAAAAATCAATTTAAACTTATTGGAAAAGATTAATTTCCATCACTGCTGTGAATTAATCACCACATAGAATATGAAGAATATCAAAAACTTTAGGAGTCAGCTGTCCATGATAGTCCTTAAGATATCAGCACAATAACACACTCAGCAAAATATTGTCTAATTATCTTTATTGATAAAATCACAGAAAATATTGAGATATTATTTTTTGTTAATATCGCACACCCCTAGTACTGACAAAATTATTTGCAACGATCGCTTTGTCATGCCCAGTGTAGACCGCCTCAGACTGTTGGTGTATTTCTATCTTTTTTTAAAATTTTTTTGGCTAGTAGACGTTATGAATGGCCGGTAACTTAAAAATTTTGTAGCCAAATTGGCTGGTGAGTGAAAAAGTTCATTTCAATCCCTGATCACAGCATAAGTCAATGTTTTAAGGCATTAGCTCAGAATTTCTTTTCTTCAATGCATGACAGTTTCAGTGTGTTTGTCTAGCTCTTCTGAAGTGGTTTCCTCCCCTTTCAAGTGGTAAATGATGTTTAGGAAATGTCTTTGCAGACACTGGAAAAAAAAATCACCTCTGAGGACCATCCTGGATGTCTACTTCTTGGTAAGCCTCTACGTGACCACACTTTGCAGGCCAGGTCTTAATTTTTATGTGACTTTTAGTCACAGAGTGTCAGCCCTGTACACACCAAGTACACTTAGAGACTAGGAAGATACCGCTGTATTGGATGCAGAGGCCATTTGTGAGCTGTGCAGAGCACAAGACTTGCTGCTCAGGGCTACCAAGCACTGCATGCACAGAGGGATGCAGCATAGAGGGAACGGTCACTGTGGAACGTAATTTGTGACTCACATTGACCAAGATTAATACCTTTATCTTGAACACACCTGCCAGGACTTTACAGAGATGATGTGCAGTTGGTGGTGGAGAGGTTCTGCGCAGTAAAGCATCAGCTGGCTGCATTCCAGCAAATGCTTTCTCATTGTGAGAGAAAACTGCTTAATTTCTTCATTTCTTGCTCATATTCTTTTTTTTTCTGGTGTCCCAACAAAGAGGATTAGAGAGGAATGGTTTTGAGATTGCCCCCCAAGAAGGACTAGTAGCTTTCTCCAATGCCATCACAGCAAGCTTACCCATACAGAAATTTCGAGATATCAGTTTCTGCCAAGTGGCTACTTAGGCAACAAAAGTGAGCCTGATGTGCCAGCTCGAAAGTGGACGGAAGTGCTCCTGTTCGATGGACAGTTGAAATGTTTCCTACTCTCCACCTTCCTTACAATGGAAGGAAAAGTTTTGTACTTTCTGAGCTTTGAACCCCATTGTGAAGGCTTTGGTTCAGCTTTCCCTCACTAGTGATGGGCAACTTAAAGCTTTCTTGTGCAAAACTTAGCCACTGTCTTCATGCTCAGGCATCCTGGGGCACGTTAAACATGAGTTGATGTTCAAAAATCACAAGTGTACACAAACACACTATCACAAGCACTTCGAATCATCACCCCATTGTTTATGGTGGCGTTGTGTTAGAAAATGTGTTTCTCTCCCTTGCACTCTCACTCTTCTTCCTATGCAAAACACCAGTGAAGAGTATTTGTCAGATTTTCCCTGGTCCTCAAACAGCTCAGATCAGTTAAGTTGCCTAAACCGAAATAAGGCAAACATAATAAACACTCTGTCCAATAGCAGTTAGAGAACCAACAGAAGTTTCAGTACCACTGTATGAGGTGAATGAATCAAACCTAAACTAAGGGCACCATCTATCTGCCACACCAAGGAGTGCCCTGTGAAGGAGCAAAAACATGCTAGAGAATGTACCACCCTAGGTGGTTTGAGCTGGTTTAGGGCAATAAAACATGTCTAGAACATCCAGTTCAGATGGACAACTCAGAATTTCAAGTTTCCACAGTAAATTCTGTTGAGGGGAATAGAGGAGGTCCCCCCTCTCCAGAATGTGGGTTTTACATCCTCTATTTTCTTGTGCCCAAGAAGGAATGGAATGTGCCCCATTCTGGATTAAGGCTTTTGAATTTTACATTAATAAATCACCCCTTCAGGAAGTTGACACAGAAGCACAAAATGTCACAGATAAAAAGGGGATTGTTTGTGACTATAGATCTAAAGGACATCTATTTTCATATTCAGATTCCATTAAAACACAGGTGTTTTCTTCACTTTGCTTTTGGGGCACATAGTATCAGTTTGCATCCTCCCATTCAGGTTGCCCTGGCTCCTCGCATGGTTTCAAAGCGCATCTGTGTGGCTCTGACAACATTGTGACTTCAGGATATTTGCATCATGAATTATCGATGATTGGTTTGTGCTGGCCCACAGAGAGTCTGTCAGCACAGCATCGAATATTGTCCTCAAGCATTTGAAGTTCTTGGGGCAAAGAATCAATTGGGACTGAGGACTACAATTGACTGGGACTACCCTGTTGAAAAATCCAGCATATGCTGGTTAGGTATGTTTTGAAGCATGGCTGCTGGTTTGAGCTGGTTTAAGCTGGTCCTTTGCTGGTTTAAGCTGGTCATGTGCTGGTCCTAAGCTGGTCCTGAGCAGGAGCTAGTTGCTTAGGACCAGTACATGACCAGCTTAAACCAGCTCATGACCATCTTAAACCAGCTCAAACCAGCAGCCATGCTTCAAAATATACCTAACCAGCATATGCTGTTTTTTTCAACAGGTATAGCGTGCTTTCTTCTTCTGGATATTGTGAGGTCACCATGTCAATCTTTAAATAATTCCTGCCCATGGAATATACACAAAATGGGGAAAGACCTGGTTGAGCTGCACTACAAAAGACAAAGAAGAAGAGCTGCTTTAGTAGCATGTTGTCGCCATGGCGAAGAGACACTGTTTTTTTCACCCTGGTTTCAAAACCCATTTGTTTGGCCTTCCTAAGTTTGACAAACTTATTTGTAACACTGTTTAACATTTATCTGTGTGCTGGACATTTTACAGAGAACGGGTTAGGTTCTAAAACCTAATGACTCATTTCCACCAAGCGGCACGGTTCAGTACAGTAAGGTACGATTCAGTCTAACTAATACAACAGTACCCCTACTTGATAAGCATGGTGTATGCCGGAAAATAGCAATCAACGTCATTCTCGCACAAAGAAGAGAGTGCAACATTGTCTGTGTGTATGTGTGTGAAAATTTTAAATTATAAAACACATTATACTTATAATATTTTTTGTTTGTGCTCTCTGATGTAAACAAGCCCAACACGCATGGGCAGCATGGCGGAAAGAGTAAATGAGACACTTAATTCCCCTTGTGTTGTCATTCCCTTTGTAGCACATGCAAGTGACAATTCTCTGTCAACCAATCAACGTTCTGCAGTGAGTTTTGGTACCCTTTGCTGTGCTAGGTACCCCAATGGAAGAGTCCCAAATAAGTGGTACGGTACGGTACGGTTCGCTATTTTGGTACCATTCGCAACTTCTGACAATGGAAACGGATATAATTGCATACCAAACTGTACTGTACTGAACCGCACCGCTCAGTGGAAACGAGCCATAAGAGAGTACAATGCCAGCTATGCACAAAATTGTCCTACAAACTAACACTACTGTAGCAATCACTAATGATAAACTGGCTGTGGTAATTATCTCTGCATGCGCCTCCCGAAATTTGTTTATACACAGCACTTCACGAGTTCACACTTTCGTATAATTAAATAAAGTTTATGCGTATTTGGCGTGCTGTCCGGGGAGAGGGGTCCGAGCTCGGTGTTCAGCCCGGCCCGAAAAGCGCTCCCCCAAAAGCAATTTATAACAGGACAGCAGCCAGATACGTGCATTACTACCCCCAAAAAAGCAAGGCTTAATGTTAGAGGGGTGCTGGACGTTCTTTGGTATACGTTTATTGCGGCAGTATCTAGGAAGAGAATTTGGCTTCTGTGGAAGCGTTCCGTGCTGAAAGAGAGAGCTAAAGGCTCCTGCGCGAGACGTGACTATCGCGGCAGTATAGAAAGAGAGATACAGGCTCCTGTGGGAGCGGGCACTGTTGCGGCAGTGGGGAAATACAGAAAAGGCTCCTGCGGGAGCAGACACTGCTGCGGCAGTGCAGAAATATAGATAAAGGCTCCTGCGGGAGCAGTCACTGCTGTGGCAGTGGGAAAGAGAGATAGGGGCTCCTGCGAGAGCGGCTACTGCTGCGGCAGTAGGAAGATACCTGCGGGAGCAGTCATTACTTGTGGCAAAGGGGCAAATTGAAAAACTCATGCAGGAGCGGGGTGCTGTTGGGATGTCAAAATTGAGTGGACAGGATGGGGACAAGGGAAAAATGACTGAGAGGTTTGGTGGGCTTTCCTTATGTGTTAGCGTACGATTGGATGTATCTCGTAAAGGCTTCTGATTACCGGCGACCGAGTGATTGGATCGCTGTTGGGAAAGGCCTTTTGGAGCCGCTTGGTTGCTTGCGCCTATTCTGAAGAATGGCTGGAAAAATCATCGCCTGGGATCCGGAAAGGGGTAGAACAGACTGAGGTGTTTTTGGAACCAAAAACAGGAAACGGGGAAGTTAGAGTCATCTGTTAAAAGAGGGTCGGAAATGATTTGGATTGTGATTTCCTATGAACAGAGAAGGCTAGGAGGGCTTGGTATAGGAGTATAGGTGATTGAGGTTTGAAGTATTAATGACAATAGTGCCTTCGTTTGTCTGGGTCTTGTCTTACTTTGCTTTATAAAGAATGACATGGCTTCGTCGTCCAGGGGCTGCTAGATCGGAAATAGTGGGGTGGATATTCGGGTTAAAGCTGGACGTGGTAGTGAGCTTGGAGCATCTGAGAAAGCCAAGAAGGCTAGTATAAACATAGCATCGAGCATACGATGGTTTTGAATGGAATGATATCCTCTGCGGAGGGTAGAAATACATTTGGTTAATATTTGTAAGGTAATGGGTTGCCTGGTATCTGGGCTAGTGGGATGGGATCTTTGGATACCTTTGATGAGTGGGGAGGTCTGAGAATTGGCTATCTGGGTGAGGGTGAACCGTATAAGAGTTTGTGAAAAAAATGGATTCCGCTTAGATAACCCTTAATTGAGCTGATTTGGAGGTTTTTGTTAATGTTGAGGTGCGATATAAATGAAGTGATAGAGAGTAGGGAAAAATTGGGGAACGGCAGGTCATAGGCAGAATGGAATGCTTTAAAGCATTTCCATGCTGTTAAATAAGATTGCAGGGTTCTGGGGGAAATGGCTTGAAAAATAGAATCGAGGGAAGCCACGAGGAGAGGTCTCAGAGGATGATTCAATGGAATATCAGCTCTGAATAAGGAGGTACTGGGGTTGGGAGTGGTTCCGCCTCTGGTGCCAACAGCCTGAATTTCTGAAAGGCAAAACGAGAGAGAGAGTCAGCTATTTGGTTTTTGGACCCGGGAATGTGTTTTGCAGTTATGATGAACTGGTCGCAAGCCGAGATCCAAATTAGGCGTCTTAACAGAGGCATTAGGGCGGGTGAATGGGAATGGCCTTTATTGATGCAGTGCACGGTAGCGTCGTTGTCGCAGTGAATAACGATGCTGGTGGTGGACCACTCTTTTCCCCACAGAAAGGCTGCCATGACTATAGGATATACTGTAGCTCGAAAAGTGCTGAGGATATTAGCGGCTGAGGTAAATCTAACAGCTGGGAGGGCCACGTAGAAGCGAACCAGCGGTTTTGGTAAAATCCTCCGAAACCGACGGAGGGGGCGGCGTCGGTAAATAATTGGATGTCAACAGGAGAAGAAACCAAATCGCTGTAAAAAAAAAAAGGGATAAGCCATTCCATTGTTTAAAGAAGGAAATCCACAGATTGAGCTCGTCTCTGCATGAATTGGTTATAGATATTTGATCTCCTAGCTTGTGAATGGAGGACGCAAGAGAGAGGAGGTGAGAGATGAAGGGGCGGCCTTGCGGAATGATCCGCATCGCGAAATTTAGATGACCGAGCACGGATAGCAGCTCACGTATGGAGCAGTTTGGGTTGGCTAAGAGAGTGGAAGCCACCAGAATCGTTCTGTTGATTTTTTCCTTGGGTAGAGAAGCTTGGAACCTTTGTGAATCTAGGTTGATTCCCAAAAATTCGATGGAAGTGCTTGGGCCTGAAGTTTTGTCTTGAGAGAGGGGAATCCCGAGCTCTGCGAAAATCTTTGCATTGTGGTGCGCTGCTGGGATGGAGTCGGGGGGTGATATAATTAAGAAGTCGTCAAAGAGGTGGATTAAGTAGGGCACGGTGTAATTGTTGGAGAGGATCCAGCAAATTGCTTCTGATAACATGTCAAAAATTTTAGGGCTGCTTCTGCAGCCGAATGTGAGGCGGACGGAAAAGTAAAAGTTTTTGCGCCAGCAGATGCCGAATAAGTGCCAAAAATCTGGATGGATGGGCATCACCTTAAAGGCAGAGGTGATGCCAACTTTGGCCATCCAAGCGCCGCAACCTGCATCTTTGATCATGGTAATGGCTTGGTCGATGTCATGGTAATGAAGAGAAAATTCTTCAAGCAGGATGAGGCTGTTAATGCTCGGGAGCGGGGAATTATGCGGGGAAGAGAGATCGATTATAAGGCGTTTTTTACCAGAAAATTTTCTGGTAGCATGCCTATGGGACGACCCGGAAAATGGCAAGTCAGGGTGATGAAGTAATTCAGAAGATAAACGAGAGACATTTACGTGAGTCGATAAGTATTGTTTAGCATTTTTATTTGCAGCTTTCTTGACAGGGCAAATCAAGCGGGCGTGAGCGCCGCCACAAAAATTGCAAATATGCATGAACCGGCAGCATTGTCTTGAGTATCTGCCGGCATTGAAGCTGGTGCAGAGCTGTCTGCTGGAGAAGGATGGGGGGGCGGCGGTTGGTGGAAGTGGGGAGGGAGGGGTTGGTTGGGAAGTGTGGCACGTAGCTGGTGGATTTGGGCTGAGATGGTTCGGGGCTGGGAGGAATGGATGGGTTGACAAAGGGGCACGTTGTGGTGGAGTGAGTGATGGATCGGCATACCGCGCATGTGATGTTGCGGCAGCCTAAAAATACCCTGTTGTGGAGTTCGGTGTCCAAAGCCCCCCAGTAAGGACACTGATTCCACTGGGCCAATCGGATAGCACATTTTGCTGAAAATAACTTGTGGTACGTGTACAAATGGGAGCCCCCGTATGATAGCGCGAGCTCGGCGTGAGATAGTCGACGAGCTCGCGTCTCCTGTGAGGAAAAACGGAACAGATGACTTCAGTGTAACGACTGAAAGTGATGGCGAATTCGGAAAATGATAGAATACGAGATTGAATATGTGCTGTGTTTTTTAAGGTGACTGAAAATTCGCCATAGTCAATTTGGCGGTCGGTGGACGAAGGTGAAATAGGAGACATAAGGGAAAAAAGATCTACGTCCGCACCTGAGAAAATTTGGTTCCAAATGTTGCTGGATACAGGGGGAGGGTCCAGGATGAGGGCGTTTGGTGGCATAGGTAGGGGTGTGGCTGTGGACAGACAGTAGGATGAGCGGGCATGGGGGATGGGGGTGGGGAAAGTAGCCGCCGGAACTGCCTGCGGAGGCAAGCTCGCACTTGGAACAGCTCGGGGGGTGAGATAAGAAGAAAGAGCAGGAAAGAGAGAGGGAATAACGGGCGCCAGAACCTGCTCCATTAGCGGGGGCGGCCTCACGCTTTGGTCGGCTCCGGGAGTGGGCAAAACATAGGGAAGAAGGGGGGGAATGGGGGGCACCGGAGCCTGCGCCATTAGCGGTGGCGGCCTCACACTTTGGTCGGTCCCGGGGGTGGGAAAAAAAGAGTGAAGGAGAGATGGAATGGTTGGCGTCGGGGCTTTCGCTGCTAGCTGAGGCAGCCTCGCTCTAGAGCTGGATGGTGGGGCTGGGGGCCATGGGTAGGGGAGAGGGTTAAGGGTGGGGTAAAACAGGGACTGGGGATGGGGCTGCGCCGCTAGCGGAGGTGTGCTCACGCTATCTTGGCAACTTGTGGAGGCGCGCGCCGATGCGTCGCCTGGAGATCTCTGGCTGACACTCGAGGATCGGGAGTCATTTGCTGTCTGGATTGGTGCGCTGCCAGGCTGCAAAAAAAAAAAAAAAAAAAAAAAAAACAAAAAAAAAAAAAAGAAGCCTTCTGCTGCGGCCTGATTGTCGGAGGCTCATCCTTGATGGCATGGTAGTTGTATCGGGCCGTGAATAAGGAGCACTGGATGGTGGGGCTGGGGGCCATGGGTAGGAGAAAGGGTTAAGAGTGGGGTAAAACAGAGACTGGGGATGGGGCAGCGCCGCTAGCGGAGGCGTGCTCACACTATTTCGGCGGCTTGTGGAGGCGCGAGCCAGTGTGTCGCCTGGAGGGTCTGCTGGCCGACGTTCAGAAGATCAAGAGATGTTTGCTGCTGGATCAGGTGCACGGCCCAGGCTTGCCGAAGGCCTTCTGCTGCGGCCAGATAGTCGGAGGCTCGTCCTTGATGGCATGGTTGTTGGATCGGGCCGTGAATAAGGAGCACTGTGTCCCCGGTTTGTTTTGTCTTTAGCTTTGGATGGAGGAGTGGGGATTGGAGGTGGTGTCCCTGCCTGGAGCGAAGCGTAGAGGGCTTGTAGCTCCACCTTGTTCAGATGGTGAGGAACAAGGATGCCGGCATTTGAGAATGCTTGGCATATCTTTGACCGGTCCATTTCTCCGTAGCTGAAGCGGAGGAGAGAGCTGAGGCATAGGAGGACGCAGGAGAAGGAGAATCTCTGCGTCTGGAGGTATGAGCGGCGGCGATGCGGGAAGGCCGGCGGCCCCGAGGTGCAGCCGCGGGCTCAGTTGAGGTGTCCTGCTGAGCACTGGTGCACTGAACGTCGGCTGTAGACGCGGGAGGAGCTGTATTGTCAAAGGTGTTGTCCTCGAGGAACAATTCGATCACAGACATAATGCAGCGATTGGATGCACCAATGCTGAAAGTCGAGAGATAACTAAGGTAGGACGTACTCGGTTATTTATAGGAGTTTTCTCTTGCGCTGATTGGATAAATGATGTAATCACTAATGATGAACTGGCCGTGTTAATTATCTGTGCATGCTCCTCCCGAAATTTGTTTATAAACATCACTTATACGAAGCTACGAGAATATTTTTTGTGCGCAAAAGAAAACAAAAAAGTTTATTCAACAATTCGTCTCAAATTAATTTTCATTTTTAGGTGATCTAAACCTTTAAAGGTTTCTATTAACAATGTGCTTTTGCAGTGTTGAGGAATGCAAGTGCATTCAAGAAATGCCGTTTCTTGAATGCAATGGCCAATCAGACGTGTTTAAATTCAATCATCCTCTCACTGTTCAAAACAGCAGAGTATTGTTCAGCGCTGAATTCCATAGGCTAGCAAAGCCCTCCCATTGTAACAAACAAAGCGTAAACATGATGTAAATCATAGATTATTTGTGCAGTGTAATGGAACATCACAATGTTGAGATTGTGATGTTCAATACGGTGCCGAATAACTTTCAAATATGTCTGTAGTCATGTTTAGCATTTGATGTAAACGGACAGTTTCCGGTAACACAGCTTATGTATGTGAATTCATCATTTGTGTTGAGGAGTATGCAAATAATGACTGTAAAAATAACCAAACTTCTTAGCAAATAATCAGAATTATGAAAACTGCTTGTAAACTGGAGTGAAGAGGTTTGCTCATGTCATGTAAATATCTTATTGTGGTTAAGTCCTTATTCAGATTATTGGAAATAATCACAGTGGTGCACATGTAAAAATAGTCACTGAATCGGGCTCAAATTGGTACAGCAATGCTGACGCCAATGTTAATATTTACATCTGAGCAGATGAAGCTTGCGGTTATGGTAAGGGGTGTGACATTTCTGGAACACACTCTAAGCGGTTCGCCTATCACAACGTATTGAGCCAGCTAACTAATCAGGGCACAGTTTGTATTTTGGAAGGAGAGGCTTCATCAAAACAGTAGCTTAACAGCGCGTTTAAGACAGATTGGGAAAGGTGCTGCAATAATATAAAATATGTAAAAAAAAATAATGCGTTTTTTTGGAACAATCAACCATGAAAATCTATTCTAATACACTCCAATAAACAAATTAAAACTTTATAAAAGGGCATAATAGGACCCCTTTAAGTTATTCCATTGCAAGATTTTTTTTTTTTTTTTTTTCAGTCAAGGGAATGGGAAAGACTGCATATGCTTTGTCCAGTTAGGGCCTTAAATACGTAAGACTGTACAGGTCAATGGCATATGTCTAACAGTATTTTGTATGCTTTGGAGGTTCTAAGAAATCACCTGCCGTTTCTCAGCTTTTTTTTTACTTTTTATTGGCTGTTACATGGGATTTCATGTGGTTTGCCCCTGGGAATTAGGGCACATTCCACTAAAAGTGTGGCATCTACACAGGACCTTGCTTTTTGCATGACACCTGTATAGGGGCATGTTGGTCCTCTCTGCTTAATTTTGTCATATTTTATTACTTGGATGAAAGTTTGGCTCCTGCTTTTCATGTTTTATCTATATAGGAGTTTTGCCTTTTAGTATACAACTATATTCTTGTGACACAGGTATTGGAAGCAATAGTTTCCATGGCAAGATGCAAAACTGTTCCCATTTCATCCTAATGCAGCGTTGAGTTTCCCAGGAAAGGAATGTATAGGTTACTGAACGTAACCCTGGTTACCCAAGTGGGAATGAGATATTGGTTCTAAAGGGCTTCAAACTTTTTGACAACTGGCGTGTTCTCATTGCATAATTAAACAGCATGTCCTGCACATTCAGGGAACCAGGGTTGCATGACCCATAACCTAGATGTTTTGTGGAAGTTTACGTCTATAAATCTGGAGTTGTGCATGAAAAATGGTTTACACTTTTTAATGCCCTTTTTTTCTTTTTTTTTTTGCATATGCAATGTAAATATGAGGACCCTGTTTCCTTTTTTTTTTTGCTTGCTGAACATTATTAAAACAGCCTGGGATTCCCACTGTAATGTAGAATTGAATCCATTATAATCCAATTACATTTCTCTCCCCTGACAGCAATTCTTCGTGACTGAGTGCATAATCTCCTATTGAATTTGTGTGAAATTAAATTATACAAGCATCAACATACATGCATAATACAGATCAGTAAATAGGCTTGATCTATTGGACAGGCAGTCGTAATGGCACCGGAGTGTATGGAATGAAGATGTGTGTAGAATGTACTGGTGTTATAAAGGCGTGTGTGTTTGTAGCCTGTAGTCATCTAGATTATTTTTTTCTTTACAAAAGCCACAGAGGGACAAAAAGACATGAATGTTCAGAGCTTGATCACTTTGCTTCTAACTCAGCAGCATTGTCATTTCACATCTTTACTGTGAGAAGGCATTTTCTTTTTGGGTGTGAGGTTAATAATAAAAAAATGATATGCTTCAGTAGAGCAGATAAATCATGTCAAACACAGCTGGGCCAGCAGGCCTGCATCCGGCCACCACAGAGCTAAATTGATGGTTGTTGCATTGGAGAGGACATGAAAAACTGCCCCTTTTTCTTTACTGTATGACATGAATAGGGTTCTAGGTGTCGCCTATTTTTCACTGCATCCCCCACTGTTCTGACTGCAGAGCTGAGTGACAGCTGGATGTGAGACAGCACAGATGTAAAAAGAAGATCCTGTGCTATGTGGAACGATACATTCAAATTGCATCTTAAACATTGTCTGAGCTAGTGTTTAGAATTGTTTGCTTGGGGATTATTTTAGCATCACAGCTGTCTGAACACACTAATAGACAGGTACTGTAACACGCATATTTGGTACAGAGAACATGTGCCATATTTTTTGTTAATGAATTGTTTTTACAGTTTTTAGAGAGATCAGTTATGAGTAGATGGCTTGAACCTTTCAACCATGCTTCTGTCTTGCTGTGCAATCTCTTCCATTTAACTCAGCTTTCATGATCTCTTAAATATCAGAGATATGGGATATTAGAAGGGTTCAACTGTAAAAGAATGTCTCTGTCATAATTTATTTACAGAGCTAGTCTAAATAGATGTGACTCATCATTGTCTATAAGAGACTTATGCAGCTGAGATTTACAGAAATGTTTCCTCTAAGCTGGCTGTGCAGAAGAAATAATGTGCCGTGCACACGCAAAAAATGAGTTAGGAAAGCCATTTGATTGAATTCTAGTAAAAGAGAAAGAATTGCAATGATCTATTGAACTATAAAGTGGTTGTCGCTATAAAGTTAGAACCAGTGAATGCGGTTAGGTTTCTTAGAAAGAGAATGATGTGCGCCAAATGAGTTGTTGTAGAAAGCAAATACTTAAATGGTTGCGGATGAAATTGCTCAACACGAGAGCCAGCGCAAATGCAGTGTTGAAACTGTTGTGCTGCTTAATTTTTTTTGGAACCTGTGATACTTTTTCCTTTGATTAATAAAAAGTTAAACAGAAAAGCATTTGTTCAAAATAGAAATCTTTTCTAACAATATAAGTCTTTACTATCACTTTTTATCCATTTAAAACATCAATGCTTAATATAAATATTAATTTCTTTAAAAAAAAGAAAGAAAGAAAAAGAAAGAGAAAGAGGAAGAAAGAAAGCTGTTACTGACCCCAACCCCCTTGAATAGAAGTGTATCCGTTTGCACATATTATACAAAAGTTCTATCAGGACCTGAATCCATATTCATTAAACATCTTAAGGGTAAAAGTAGATCATAACTTGCGGACTTAGGAGAAAATCTTAAAAATAATGGGCGTGTCAATCCTAAATTTAGGACTCCTACATTTTTGTTCTAAGAGTATTTCACAAAACGTTTTAGTGATAAAACTAGCTCCTAAATATGTGAAACGTTAGGAGTAGTGAAGAGGACCAACCAAACCACAAACTATCCAAAAATGGCTGTTGTCGGCAATCTGCCTCGAAACATAAACATTTTAGAAACATTTGACGCTAATGCGCTTTTATAAATATATCACCTTTGTTTTTGGAGGTTATCCCAACTCCAAATTGTCCTTTGATTATATCCTTGTTTTCATTAACCAGTTGGGCAAGTAACAATTGCTCTTCTTGCATCCAGTTTGGTTTTCCTCTGCGTTTGCATGTATATCAACAATGATAATTCTCCTCTGTTAATTAAAAGGCTTTTTATATTCATATTCACTAATTGTTTACGAGACACACAAATGTAAGTGGCTGACAATTGCCTGAAAATATACTTGTTAAATTAATGACACTTAGCCTGTATTTTAAAATCTTTATTTGAATGTGGCAATTAACATTTATATTTTAAAACCTTTATTTAAATATGGCAACATAATATTGCGCTCTACAATATTACTATGAATAAATCTCTGACAGAGCATCCCTATCAGCCAATAACTAGTGCATAGTTAGTAAGCATACTGAAACATCCATAGCAATGCGGTTGCTCTTAGCTTAAGACTTCTCTCTATTCCTTAGTCAAATTTGTCTCATCAGCTTTGTGAATAGGTTGGTAACACTTTACATTAAGGTTCCATTAGTTAATGTATTAAAGGTGTTCATTAAATGTTTAACAAACACAATTTGTCACCTTGGAATTATAAGGTTCTATCTGCATTCTGAGTGGTTTGAGATATTGAGCTTCAAAGTTTTTACATTCCATATTGCAAAAATGATATGGGGAATTTTTCTTTAAAACATGAAAATGACAGGGACCCTAAATGTACAATATCAAAATCCTCTAAATTTTTTAAATGGGGATTTTTGGAACAGGTCAAATGCAGATAGAACCTTCTAATTAAAAAAAAAAACTGTTTGCTTGGAATTATAAGGTTCTATGTCCGACTCTGTGAATGTTTGTGTGTGTCTTGCTACCCTGTGCTTACCATGAGCCACTAGTCACCTCGATCTCCACTTCAGAGTTACGCCCGGGAGTTCGGCAAGCTTGCGGAGCACAGGTGACGCGTTATGGATGGACGCGTCCTCAATCAGATGTTCTGGATCGGGGCCAACTACCATCGCTCCGTGGACCTCACAGACACCACTGAACTAACTTGGAGGGAAGGTGTCTTCCGGTGTCTGGAGAGTGTCCGGTCCCGAGCCAGAACCAGACCGCCGCCGTCCGTGGCTCCCCCAAGTCAGCCGGCAGTTAGTGTGGCAAGCCGAAAGGACGTTAGTGCAGCACCATGCAAGCGCTACCCTGTCCCAGTTAAGCCCAGGAAGTTAAGCCCAGGAAGGGCTTCTGATCCACAGTTCAGCCCAGGAAGGGCTCTTGTTCCCCAGTTAAGCCCAGGGAGGGATCTTGATCCCCAGTTAAGCCCAGGAAGGGATGCTGTTCCCCAGTCAAGCCCAGGAAGGGCTCCTGTCCCCAGCCAGCGCAGGAGGGACTTCAGTTCCCCCAGTCAAGCCAGGAGGCTCCAGTTTCCCCAGTCAAGGCCAGGGGAATGGGCTCTGTCCCCAGTCAAGCACCAGGGAAGGGCTCAGTTCCCAGTTCAGCCCAGGGAGGGCCATGTTTCCCCTAAAAAATTTAACCCAAGCATTTTTTTTTGGGGGGTTGCTTAAGGATGGCACCTCCAGCCGTAGAGGCGGGGGTGGGGTCGAGGACTCGAAGGCTGCTCGTCATGGCCTCCGAGTCCCCTGCAGACCACCCGGCCTTCCCGAGTACCCTGCCCGCCATGGCCTCCCGAGGCCTGATCCGCATGGCCCACCGAAAAGGGGGCAAGACTCTGAAGGCCACTGGTCGTGTCTGTACGAGGAAATCCGAGTGCCCACCACCCCCCATCCCCATGGATGGTATATGGCGTGTAGAGGGACACGCCTTCCGGAGGGGGGCGTTATGCCAGACTCTGTTCCATGTTTTGTGTGTGTCTTGCTCCCCATGTGCCTTCCCATGCCCTTTTTTGGTTAGTTTCCTCTTTCTGTCCTGATTAAGTTCATTTGTCCCTGGTGTTTCCCTTGATGTTTCATTGCTCCCAGGTGTGTCTCGTCATCCCCTCCTCCTGTGTGTATAAATAGTGTTCCCTGTGTGTGCTCCAGCATCCGGTATTATTCATGTCGTCATGTATAGCGTGAGTGTTCCATGTTCCCTTGTGTCAATTAAACCCAGTTGGATTAATGTACTCCTCGTCTCTCTCCGTTCCTTGCTCCTCAGTCCGCTCAGCAGTGCACCCATGACATCTATCTGGCAAAAAATTAATTGAAGCTATAATTTAAGAAACACAAACAGTTTACTTATAATTTGTTTTAAAACATAAAATTAGTGTTGTAACAATGTATTGACATGCATGAGAAAATTAAATGTAATGTTTTTTATTACATTTATTGTATTATTATTATTACGAATATTTTTTTCTTGTTCATGTTAAGCATAAAAGGCAGTGCTCAATATTTTGTCCAGTGCAGATGTTAAATTTAGGCAGGAATATGGTGGGTAATTTAACACATTATTGCAGGAACCATTTAAAGTGGTCATATGATGCTTTTTTAAAGATCATTTTTTTGTATTATGTTTATTTATTTAGTTTACCAGAATTATTTTGACATGCTTTAATGTTCAAAAAAAAAAAACATAATTTTAAAAAATGGACATTATTGTAGGTCCTCTATGCCCCACCTCTCAAACGCTTCGTTTTCTACAAAGTCCCTCCTTCAGACAAGCGCAGTCTGCTCTGATTGGTCAGCTGACCCAGTGTATTGTGATTGGCTGAACACTGCAAGCACTCGTCGGAAATGTAACGCCCCTTACGCATAATCGTTAAAAACAGTAAAGGACAGGTAAAATGGCATTAGTTTACATGAGTTTCAAGCCCGAAAGCGGGAAACGAGTCGAGGACAGACACAGTGATGAAGCTATGTGTTTGCAGTACACAAGCCATGGTTAAGACAGCTGACTCCACTGTGATGTGACCCTGTCTCTCTCTCTCTCTCTCTCTCTCTCTCTCTCTCTCACACACACACACACACACACAGAGCGCGATAACACACACACACGATGCGCAAAACTCCACATTTGAAAAGTCAATAGCAAATACTTAAACTAATAACAAAACAGTAGCTGATTCAGAAGCGCTAGATTGTCATAGCAAAGTCAGAATTACCTCCTCTCCTAGGTTCACGAAACGGTCGTCCATAAAATGCATTGCTGTTCTGTTGTAAGTAATCTTAAAGATTCCCAAATGCATCTACTTCCGGAAGGCCAAACAAAATGCTTTTGCTTTCGCACTGAATCACAAGGCGTCTCCCTGACATGCTGCTTCAACACTAACTGCGGTTACTGAAACCACACTTTCTTTCTTTGCGTGAACATTTGGGCGGGCATTATGCAAATCTTCCCACACAGTGTAGACATGTGGGGGGTGTTAGAATGAGCCGTTTTAGGGGGGCGAGGCAGAGTCTTAACTTTGATAAATAACATCTCTTTGGTTTTGAGACTTTAGTATTTGCAACTTCAGGGATCTTATCTATGCACAATCAGCTTGTAACACTCCAAAGAGAAAGGAAAACGTGAAATCGCATCATATGACCCCTTTAAGTTTATGTTTCCTTTTGTTTAGACAGAAAGCAGCTACTGTAATACATCTGATCAGGACTTTATTCCACAGAAAGTGGGACAGGTAAAATGGCTTTCTCTCTAGACATCAGTATGGCTGAAATAACATGCTAATGTTTATTGTTGTAATTAAGACCCAATCAATTAATTGTTGACTTTTTGACTTTTAAGGCTTAATATTGTAAAATATAAGACAAAAAAACGCAGAACAGACAATGTTCAGCAAAGGGAATTTAACAAAGTTTAATTACACATGGAAAATTTTCACTGACTATATATATTACAAATATTTCACATTTAAAATAGTGGAAATTTAACTTCAACTAGGCAAAAAGTCAGTTTTTGCCAACAATGTAAAGTTTACATTCATCTCACATAATGTAGATATACACTTTAATCCAGTGGGCCATAGCGTAGAATTTATAGCTACATAGTCCATTGCAGCTCAGTACAAGTACACAGGGAGGGATCAAGGTTAAAAATAACCTAATTATACATAACTTTCCCTTCGTTATGGACAAGACGGGACTGTAATAAAACAAATAGACTATAAAACCCGGACTTATCCTCTTAATAGTGCTGCTGGCTAGCGAGTGTCTAACTGAAAATAAACCGAGACAATAGCGACAGCAAAACACAAAAGACTGTAATTCCCTGAAATTTGGGCTGCTGTCATTTTCAAGATCATAAATAAAATAGTCGATCATGAGGTTTCTAATGAACATCGCATTGTGTGAAATTTAGTCTCCTCTTCACTGAATTTGCATTTTTCTGCGCTCTCTTCCATTCTAGCAGCGCAGTTCGTCGACATGACAAAGAAAGCTGATCCTGACTGGTCCTTGTTTGTGCATTTGAAGCGCTGATTGGCTCACGCAGATAGAACCTTATAGAACCACGTTAGTGTTCGACTTTGTAGATAGAACCTTTTTGTTTTCTAAAAAAAAGTCCCAAAATCTACACAGATTACAAAAGAAACATCACATAATGTAAATAAGTTCACACAAAATATGAATATGTGAATAACTCAATTTTGACAAAATTGTCAAATAGAACCTTATAATTCCAAGGTGACGAATTGCATTATAAATCATTGATAAGCAGTTATAAATGCATGAATAAAAACTGTGATTTTAATGCAATACCTGCCAAATAGTGAGCCATTTTTTAACTTTCATGTTATAAATGCTTAATAAATATATTTATTAATACTTATTTAACTCAAACTAGATTCCTGATTTATTTCATGATGCAGCAAAAATAGACATTTATAGCAAGTCTGAAGGGTGTTATTTATATTTTTCTTATTTATATCTAATAACTTTGTAAAGTGAACAGCTTTGAATCATTAATGAGTTATAAATATTAGTAATCTGTGAAAATGAACCTTAATGTAAAGTGAACACATTTGAATAACAAAAACAAAAACCATTATGAAGGAGTTATAACTGTTAATAAACTTGAAGGTGACCTTAATGTCATGTAATGAGCCATTTATTAATGATTTATAAATGTTAATAACTTGTGAAAGTGAACCTTAATGTAAAGTGAACATCTGTGAACCATTTATTAATTAGTTATAAATGTTAATAACCTGTGAAAGTGAACCTTGTTGTAAAGTGAACACCTGTGAACCATTTGTTAATGAGTTATAAATGTTAGTAACCTGTGAAAGTGAAACTTAATGTAAAGTGAACACCTGTAAATAATTTATTAATGAGTTACAAATGTTAATAACCTGTGAAAGTGAACCTTAATGTAAAGTGAACAGTTGTGAACCATTTATTAATGAGCTATAAACGTTAATCACATGTGAAAGTGAACCTTAAAGAGACAGCTGGCACAGTGTAATTAACATCAAAATAAATTCACAAGAGCAAGTATATTGTTTGCACATGCTTATTTACAATAAAGGCAAAATAACTGAAATAATAAAAGCACAAGTATAGATCTGGAACTTCTAAAATAAGTCTGTCTAAATATCATTTAGTAACTGCAATGTCTTCTGGTCCATATCCTTTCCTTAGGAAGGTGTGCTAGACACTGATTAATGTATCATAAAAATACTATACATATTTATATGTTTTGCTATTGTTTTGTGGAGTGACACTTTCATAAACTTTTTTATACTGCTCTGATTATATAATGGTACATTTTACAATATCATAGCACAACAACAGTCCTCAGCAATAATGATAAGCCTAATAATCACAATAAAAAATAATAAGGCCATATAGATCATAACACAGTCTCGGAGGTAAGAAGTGGATCATCCTTCACCTGAAATGTGTGTCTTTCCATCCTGAAATGCGAGGCAAATGTAAGATCACAATAATTATATATAAGGCTTTCGCACCGCTTTAGTTCAGAGCTAAATGTACATACTAACTACGCGGACGATTTTTGCGCGAACTATTCCCGTACTAGTTAGAGGGTTGTATGGGCACACAGTGTACGTTTCATTTGTGCGCGGCGTGTCAACAACGTTAACAACAGAAGGATGGAGGACGCTGTGAAATGTGAAAACATGAAATGTCGACGTATAGGCTGCGTAAAGCGATTGAAAGAACGGGAAGGAGGACTAAGAATCTCCAAAGACAACTGGCAGTGCTACATTTGATACGATGATTGAAAAGTGCCTGCGGTTCTCCATACTTGCGAAATAAGTTAACACAATGTTTACAGTATATGTTTACACACTGTTTTAAATCATGGCGGGTGAGGGCACTTTCGTATGCGTTTGGCCAATCAATGTCTACTTGCGTCACGATTAGTACCAGTTGTGCTGGTTAGACCATGCTCCGGAGTAGGAGCTAATTTGGTCCTCGAAAAAGGCAGTCCGGTATTAAAATCGCACCCAGTTCCGGCGGTGCGAACATGGCAAAAAGTGGGTAGTTAGTTCTGGTACTATGAAAATTTAGTTCTGGTACTATGAAAAGGTTCCTGCGGTGCGAAAGGCCCTATTAGGAACCACAGTTTCCACAAATTCCTTCACTCGATTGGGATGTTCTCTTTTATTCTGGACGGCAAGGGCAGATCAGATGGAGCAGCATTTACTACACGGAGCCATAGTTCATGAAAGATACGCATATCGATTTCATAATTGTGCGATTAAATCGTCTGCGATTATGAATGCGATTTTGCGTGGCTTGTCAGTGAACTATGGCTCTGTGTCGTAAATGCTGCTCCATCTGAAAGCACGTGCTGGAGATTTACTACTAATCACAGAACTGGCTTTACTGATGAGATGCGCATGACAATTGCATGTGATTTATCATGCAGCCCTATTTATAGTGTTGTTTTAACATGTTTCTGTATTTACCATGTCTATGATGTTCTGGAATGACTGAAGATCAGCACAGAATTCATTGATCTTGTGGATGGACCTCAGCAAGTGTTTTTGCAGTTGTATCCATCAAAGTGCTATGCAGACATAATGGGAATGACTCACATTGTAGAGCTTGGACAAATTGTAAGTAAATGTATTTACTTTTAAAGTGCACATTTTTATTGGAGTCTGTAACCTTTACGAATGTAAGGCATATTTTAACGCTTCCCTTTGTTTTTATTAAAGCACACAGGTTTACAAGAGGAATTCATCAATGACATGTCTGTTGGCATTATAGTTTTGGGTGACCAAAGTGAGCACCATCAATCTACAGTGACGTGGTCCTGGTAATAGAAGAAGAAATATTGGTTATCTGCAGTTATAACATGTAAGTTTTCAATATAGTACACAGCACTTACTGTATGTCATGATACACAATGTCACCTCACAAATTTGCAAGGAGTAGGGGACTTTTTTCCTTCAGTAGAACATTTTTGGCTGAAATTGTGGTACTTGGTTATTCATAAAATTTCATTCTTAATGTCATCATTGATGTCAAAATTGATCTTTTATTTAAAAAAAATTCACAAATATCTAACCTTTCATTCATGACCTCTAGACTGGACTACTGTAATGCACTGCTAGCTGGTTGTCCTGCATCTTCAATAAACAAGCTACAGGTAGTCCAAAATGCAGCGGCTAGAGTCCTTACCAGGTCAAGAAAATGTGATCATATTACCCCAATTTTACAGTCTCTGCACTGGCTACCTATTAAGTTCCGTATCAGTTACAACATATTATTACTTGCCTATAAGGCCCTTAATGGGTTAGCTCCTGCGTACCTAACTAGTCTTCTACCACGCTTCAATCCATCACGCTCCCTAAGGTCGCAAAACTCTGGACTTTTGGTATTACCTAGGATAGCAAAGTCCACTAAAGGAGGTAGAGCTTTTTCGCATTTGGCTCCCAAACTCTGAAATACTCTTCCTGATAACGTTCGGGGTTCAGAAACACTCTCTCTGTTTAAATCTAGATTAAAGGTGGGGGGGGTGGGGGGACAAATCTCTTTGGCCAAGCATTCAAATAATGCATCTCTTAATCTTTTACTGCAGTTATATCTGATCAAATGCACATTATTATTCTTTAGTTTGGGTTAAACAAATAAATTTTGCTTGGTTGGAACAGCAGCTACGTTAATTATGTCTCTATTTGTTTCTCTGTTTTTTGCCACGGATGTAACTAGGATTTACACAAGTTCAGTCTGGATCCAGAACACCTGAGAAGAGATGATGCAAACCCTCAGACAACATACAAAACTACCAAACTTTGCTATAAGTTTGATTGCATCATATCATAATTGCTGTTAATAGTGTTCATCGACTGTTTGATCACATCTTTAATTGATTTCTCCGTACATTTCTGCCATATTTACATAAACTGACAGTCACCACTGATAAACTACCAATAAATATTGTAGAAACTTAATTGGCTGTAATGTTGCTTTGCAATGATTTGTATCGTGAAAAGTGCTGTACAAATAAAATTGACTTGACTATTTAGCGCCCAAACTCTAGAATAATCTACTTAATATTGTTTGGGAGGCAGACACACTCTGGCAGTTTAAATCTAGATTAAAAACCCATCGCTTTAACCTGGCTTACACATAAAACACTAACACATTTCTAATATTCAAAATCCATTAAAGGATTGTTAGGCTGCAATAATTATGTCAACCGGAACCGGGAACACTTCCCAAAGCACCAGATGTACTTGCTACATCGTTAGAAGAATGACATCTACGCTAATATTTGTCTGTTTCTCTCTTATTCCGAGGTCACCGTAGCCACCATATCCAGTCTGTATCCAGATCAGATGGAAGTCACTGCAGTCACCCGGATATGGTCTGTTTCCTGTCCAGATGGTGGATCAGCACCTAGAAAATACCTCTACAGCCCTGAAAGACAGCGGAAACCAGGACAACTAGATGAGCCCCAGAAACAGATCCCCTGTAAAGACCTGGTCTCAGACAACCACCGGGACAAGACCACAGGAACCAAATGAGTCATCTGCACAATGTGACATTGCTGCAGCCTGGAATTGAACTGCTGGTTTCTTCTGGCCAGAGGAGAACTGGCCCCTCGAACTGAGCCTGTTTTCTCCCAAGGTTTTTTTCTCCATTTTTTGTCACCGATGGAGCTTTGGTTCTTTGCCGCTGTCGCCTCTGGCTTGCTTAATTGGGGACACTTCATTTCCAGCGATATCGTTGACTTGATTGCAAATGATTGCAAAGACACTATTTAAAACTGAACTGAGCTGGATGATGACATCACTGAATTGAATGATGAACTGCCTTTAACTGAAATTGAGTGTTTACTATTGTCATTTGCATTATTGACACACTATTTTCCAAATTAATGCTGTACAGTTGCTTTGACAAAATCTGTATTGTTAAAAGAGCTATATAAATAAAAGTGACTTGACTTGACTTGAATTTCATTGAAGTAAAACAATGGAAATTGGGGAAAATTCTCATTATGAAATAAATGTTTTTCTTAAATACACGTTGGACACAATTATTGGTATCCCTAGAATATAAATGAAAAGTCTTGTGAAAACCGTTTGTTAACAGGAGCAAAGGAAGCAAATTTTCCTTACTTTAGCAAAGGAAAACCAGTTTCCTCTTGGCTTATATTGAAATCCTCCCACATTCTTCTTTACAAATCCTCGTTTACTACTAATTAGTGACCGTTGTTTTGTTTTTATCTCTCCCGCGTTTCGGTGCGCCTTCTGAGCGGCACAAAGCTGACCTCATACATCATCCGGAGCTGCTTCCATTAGGGATGGGCGTATCGATCCAAAGTATCGATATATCGATACTGACGCGAGTATCGAAAGTATCGATACTCAAACAAAAAATATCGATACTAAGGTGTGTTTGATTTACCAGTGATTGGTAATTAACAAAAAAATGCGTAACATATGGCATGAATTGGAAGAATAACCTTTGTTGGGCAAGTAATTGTGTAGATGAAAATTTCCTGCTCAAACTGAACCGCAACGGTTGCAGACAGAACCAATCAATAAAGAGACGTTCACTCAACTGCTGACAGTGCATTCAAACAGGCTGCTTCCCAAAGTATCGATAGAAAGCATTAAATTTTGGACGGCAGCCTGCACAATGCTGATCAGGGGGGGGGGGGGGGAACCAGGGGGGGGACAGAAGGACAGAGTTATTTCACAGTAAACAAACTGAAATTGTAGCCTACATTTTTTGTGCAATTACAGTTATTTAAATTGATCGTTGAAAGATAATATTGATCATGTTTTATTCTGTAATGTTAATATAAATCATACGCTGTCAGAATAAAAAGGTTGAATTTTATGCATGCAACAGCCGGTCACTGGCAGTCCCTTATGAAAATGAACCATGGTTTTACTAAAGTGACCGTAGTTCAACTGTAGTATTTATAGATTTGAATCATGTGTAAACAAAAACATATCTGAACCATGTGTAAACAAAAAATATAACCTAATAAGTTACAATTAAGGCGTATTAAATGTTAAAATTAATAAAGTTAAGTGCTTATCATTACCCATTTTACTCTTAGTAATTTAATAATTAAATAAATTTCATCATTTAAAAGTTTAGTTCAGAAGTATCGAATCGGTATCGATGTCGACAATACTGCCTTGAAAAATATCGGTATCGTATCGAAAACAAAATAAGTGGTATCGCCCATCCCTAGCTTCCATGTACAACTGTTGGCGCAAGCTACATTAAAGTGATTATTACGTTTTGAATATGGATATTTTTTTAAAGAAGAAAGTCATATACACCTAGGATGACTTGAGGGTGAGTTATTTATGGGCTAATTAAATTTTTGGGTGAACTAACCCTTTAAAGCACCCTTATATTCTTGAAATAGCAGTACTTGTTGCAGTTGGTTTGAGACGCCTGGCCATGCTCATGTAACTTGCGCCTCTTTTTCTTTCTTTTTTTTTAAATTAGCCTTTATTGCTGCTTGTTGTTATTAATAAATATATTTAACAGAATGTATTACTGTAGTTGAATTAATGTACTGTACAGTAGTATTCTATATTGATTAAATTGTTATAATTGTATGTAAATAATTTCTTCTTTTTTGTTGTTTTTTTCAGCCATCTCATGAAATTTAAGAATTAGTGAAGGGCATTGACATGGGCATCTTTATTGTGACTGAGGAGGAGCAATGGGAAGTGCTTCCAAAAGAAACCATTGACGTTGCTATAATTTTGGAAGAGTGTCTTATCCTCACCAATATCTGTGATGTCCTGAAAGCATTTGTGCTCCTGATGGGTCTTCTTTACATCATTAACAAAGCGCAGTACATTTTCAATGTTCTCAAAACTTTTCACGAACATTGGTGGGAGCAGCTACTCTTTGCATGTTTACGGGCTACGAAACATGCTACTCTGCAAAAAGTAAGCTGATTTTTTTCTTTTCTTTTTTGAAGTAGCTTTGGGCTTTTTGACTTTTTTGCACTTTGTTGAACACACATTTTTTTTGTCATGTTATGGCATCTCTTTTTAAAATTTAGAATGCACTTTGATGCATGTTCTGACCTCTGACTTATATTGCGCTGGAAAATTTTAGAATTCCTCAACTGTTCTTTTGAGTAAATGTGCATTAATGAAAGGAATTTAAATATTTACTGCAACTGTTCCAAAGAAATTAAATGTCAATGTTCATCTATGTTTTTTAAAGGAAGGGTGTTTTAATACTAAACACAATAATGCTAAGTAGGATACTGTCAATTTTTAAATCAAATAAAATAGCATTCTGCATGTTCTTCAATGTCCAAGAGCCATTTTTCTCAAGTACTGTTAGAAAATAGAAACTTGTTGTGTGGGCAAATTACATACACATTCACATTCAGCTAGTTGAATGAACTTAACATTACAAGTAAGATTAACTATTCTTGAAAAAATGTTACCTGGCTGCCTTAAAAAGATAAGTTAATTCAACAAGATGCTTAGTTTAGACAATTTTTATTTAGTTTGCACAACTTATAATTATACATTTATTCAACAAAATGCTTAGCTTAAACAACTAAACGTTTGTTGGTCTGACTAATTCTATGTTGTTTCAATGTGGATTTAGGTTAGCACAACTTTCTTGTCTTGTTGGGCTAACTAAAGTTGATTCAGCTTCTCCTTTGTTAACCCAACTATTAATTATAGGTTTAAGTAACTTCAACATATGTTTTTTAGCTTATTTAACACAACATTTTAAGGCAGCCAGGTTACAAATAATTTTAAGTTGAATCAACTTCTTATTTTTTACAGTGTGGCGATCCTTATATGGCTGCCAAACATGAAGTAACCATAGAGGAAGCAGAGGGAGCGGTAACAGTCAGTTCTAGGCGAGGGCTCCCTCTGCTGGTGTGGCATTAGGCATTAGAGGCAGAGCCGGCAGAGCAGAGAACCAAGGTGGAGCCAGCGTGGGGAGCCACCACGACAGAGCAGAAGACCACCAGGTCCGAGCCGGCGGAGCAGTAGACCACCAGAGCAGGGCAGAAGGCCACCACGGTGGAGCAGACGACAACCAGAGCAGGGCAGAAGACCACCAGAGTAGGGCAGAAGTCCACCACGGCAGAACAGACAGATCAGGAAGCCATGGCAGAGACTGAGGCATCGGAGACACAGAAACATAAACAGTATATTCAAGACCCCAAGGGCCGAGGCTGGATGCTCAGACGAGCCAGGATCAGTCCTTGAGGTTGGACACACAGTGAGTTCATGGGCAGCCTCCTTAGCCACGACTGTACAGTTATCGAGTTCACAGACGGCTTCTGTGGCTGGGTCAAGACAGAACACAAGTTCATAGATAGCCTCCTTGGCCGGTTCAGGACAGGACAAGAGTTCATAGGTGGCCTCCGTGGCTGTGACCTGGCAGGCAGAGAGTTCGGGACTGGCCTTCTTGGCCATGAAAATGACCTACATGGTCATTACAGGGCAGTCAGAGTTCAGGAAAGGCCTCCTTGACTGTAACAGGACAGGCAGAGAGTTCAGAAACGGCCTCCTTTGCCATAACAGGACAGACAGAGAGTTCAGAAACGGCCTCCTTAGCCGTAACAGGACAGGTAGAGAGTGTTCAGAAAAAGCCTCCTTGGTCGGAACAGGACACTGAGTGAATTCAGAGACAGTCTTTACGACAGTAACAGTCAGGGCTGATAGTTCATTATTGGTTTCTAGGTCTGAGATGGGTATGATAGGGGATTCACTGACGGTCACTATGACTTCATCAGGATAGACAAAGAGTTCATAAGTGGGCACCCCCGCCACCTCTGGAGGTTCTGCAGCAGATGCCGCCATTTCTGGAGGTTTTGCAGCAGATGCCGCCACCTCTGGAGGTTCTGCAGCAGATGCCGCCACATCTTGAGGTTCTGGAGCAATAGCATCAGGAGCTACAAACACAGGGAGTTCAGAGAAAGCACTTGCAATCGTAACAGAGGCATCAGTCAACAGGAAGAGTTCATTAACATTCTCCTTGGCAGGACAGATACAGAACTCAGCATTGGTCCCTTCAACCGTGACATGACAGGCTGGGAGTGCATTGCTGGGTGCCACCACTGGAGTTTCAGTGGTGATGTATGCAGCCCAAACAAACCATAAAGCAACCCCCATTACGGGAAGTGCTGCAGACAGGGGAATCAGTTCAGGCACAGGAGGGCTAGAGTGAGTTGGTTTAGGGATATCAGTTGCGCGTGTTGACACCAGCGATGGATCCTCCATGCTGGATGCCAAACTCTGATGCTCAATGATAAGTTCTATTGACAGGACTGTGGGGGGGGTTGCGGTAACACAACTGCGACAGGGCGTGGCTCTGTGATGGCCGACGTGACAGGATGAGACTCTGGAAGATCAGCTGAGACGTGACAAGACTCTGGAAGATCAGCTGAGACATGACGAGACTCTGGAAGATCAGCTGAGACATGACGAGACTCTGGAAGATCAGCTGAGACATGACGAGACTCTGGAAGATCAGCTGAGACATGACGAGACTCTGGAAGATCAGCTGAGACATGACGAGACTCTGGAAGATCAGCTGAGACATGACAAGACTCTGGAAGATCGGCAATGATGGGTCGAGATTCTGACGTGACGGACTTGGCATGGCAAGACTCAGGCCGGGCGGCCATCGTGGGCCCTGTCTCTGGGCTGGCAGCCATTTTGTGAACAGTCTCTCATGTGGCAGCCATTTTGTAAACAGTCTTTGGGTCAGCAGCCATTTTATGAACAGTTTCTGGATTGGTAGCCATTTTGTGAACTGTCTCTTGAATGGCGGCCATTTTGTAAACAGTCCTTGGGTCAGCAACCATTTTGTGAAGAGGTCCTGGCTTGGCAGACATGTAGTGAACAGGATTTGGCTTGACAGACGTGATGTGTGTAGGTTCTGGCTTAGCAGACGTGATGTGAGCAGCCCCTGGCTTGGCAGTAGGGGTGGGCAATATGAGCTAAAATTCATATCAAGATATTTTACACTGTCCAGGCAATATAGATATTATATTGCGATATGAGGGGAAAAAAATTACAGGCAAAATATTTTAACCTTATATAACTAGAAAAAGTGAGGGATTGGACATAGACCTGAAAAGTCTTTTTTTATTGTGCCATTGTTTTTCTCAAAAAGTGCAAACATGCAACATGAGGTAGGCCTGTATGAATTAAATTACATTAAATATTGTGTGCTTGAGTTGGCTAGTGGTTCCCAAACTTTTTCTGCCGGGCCCCCCTTTTGTAGAGAAAATATTTTCAAGGACCCCCACCCTCTTTTTTTTTTTTTTTTTTTTTTTTTGGAAAGTCTCTCATGCTCATCAAGGCTACATTTATTTATTAAAAATACAGTAAACACTGTAATATTGTGATATTTCATGTAATTATCTATTGTTTTAACATATAGGCTACTGTATTCCTGTGATCAAAGCTGAATTTTCAGCATCATTATTCCAGTCTTCAGTGTCACATGATCCTTCAGAAATCATTCTGATATGCTTTGCTGCTCAGTAACCATTTCTGATTATTATCAATGTTGTAAACATTTGTGCTGCTTAATATTTTTGAGAAAAAATTTTTTCACGATTCTCTTATGAATATTTGAAATTGTTCTTTGTGTCAGAGCACTGGAGTTCATCAGAAATACTGTACAATGGGGGCATCAGTTTACTGTCATGGATTTCTCGCATCGCGCCACATCCAAAGCAGAGAACATCACTGGGTTCTATTTGCTTTTGTCAAATCGCGCCGCTCGTGTCTGGTGTAGACACGTTGTTTTGGTATTTGTGAATCTTAAGTATATTCATAATCTGCTTTACGTTTACCTGGCACTGGAAGTCCTTTCACAAACTTGTAACTTTCATGCTTAGAGCAGAACCATGGCTGGTCTACATGGCTGCCTGCAATATAACTCTGATTCTTCAATCGCACCATCTAGTGGTCTGTTATTGATAGAACCACAACTGCTACAACTGATAACGGAGCGCTCAAGCGGGTACTGCGAATCATGTTGAGGTAATTAAAATGTCAAATTAATATTTTGCACTCAATTATTTACTTATCATGCAAGTGGCCGCATGATAAGCGTGGAAATTACGCAGTGTAGTCTTTATCACCCTGCAGAGGTTTCTTTTGCAAAATAATCTGCTTACTGTACACTATCCCTCAGCCTTGCTGTGCCCCTCTTGTCATAGCTCCGTGCCCCCCAGTTTGGGAACCACTGGAGTAGGCAATTTGTGCTCTATTAATTTGGTCTGTTACAATGCTCTATGTGTTTGATTACTAATGCCTGTGTAGTACAGCGTTGCACACAGAGAACAAAAATGTTCAGCCTCGACTCTTTCTCGTCATTTGTGTTAAAATTTGCAAAGCTTACCAAATTGAACAAAACTATATAAAGGCAAAATTAGATTTTCATGAGTATATAACGGTATCCACGGTATAGCAAAATCCATATCATGGAACAACATAATACCGGTAGTCACTTTCATACCGGTATAGCGCCCATCCCTACTTGGCAGACGTGATGTGTGCAGACTGTGGCTTGGCCGACGTGACGTGAGCAGACTTTGGCTTGGCAGGCATGATTTGAGCAGGCTTTGTAGATGTGACGTGAACAGCTCCAGACATGAGGTGAAAATATTCTGGTCTGGCGGATACTGGAGGATAGCAGGGTTTCTCAGCAACATCCCCACAGTAATGCAGAGCCACTGGCTCTGGAGCACAAAGTCAATATATGTTCTAGTGACCATTGAGTTATTCGTTGCATTAAACTATATTCTTTGTCCAAACCAAAATGAAAAATGCCTTTCAGGAAAGTATCATTAAAGTCTACTCGTAATAAAGTTCACAGAACTCAGCAACGTAATCCTCAATAGGTAGGTTTCCCTGTCGAAGACGAACGAGACGATCTGCTGGATTCATGGTTGATCTTGTGATTGGAAAAGCCACTGGATCTGTAGGAGGTGAAGTATTCTATAACAGGGACTCGACGTGACAACGATGATGGATCCAAATGCAAGCTTTTATTAAAAGACGTGGTCAAACACAGGCAGGGTCAAAACACCAGCAAACAGTAATATCCAAGGCAAGAGACAAAAGCGTAATCCAGAAACAGGCAATGGTCAGGGCAGGCAGAAAAACATCCACAAAAACACAAGGCAACAGTCCAAGGTCAAAATCCAAGAGAGCAGTATAAAATAACAAAATAAACAAGGCAATGACAATGGCAATGAAACAAGACTATGGAAAACGCTCAGTAGAGTCCACTACAGCAAAACAATACTTCGCAAAGGCCAGTTTGACATGGCCATCCTTATATGGCTGCCAAACAGGAAGTAACCATAGAGAAAGCAGAGGGAGCGGTAACAATCAGTACTAGGTGAGGGCTCCCTCTGTTGGCGTGGCGTTAAAATTTTCTGGTTGCCATACTCTCATTAAGTTACAATTTTCATCTGCTCAAGCAGAACGTTAATGTTATCTTGTGCTTAAGCAAGGTATCTCTAGCTAAAACTAATGTTAAAGTTATCAAGTCAATGATAACGTACAAGCATAAATATTGAACTGTTCTCACATCATGTACAGTATAAGTCAAAACCACATAAATGAAGGTCTACATTTAAGTTCCTCTCCATATTAAACTGGTTAAATGTAAATTAATGTAATCTTACCCTGTGGTACATGAACAGTGTTGATCCGGGATATTGTCATTGATAGTCTCATGTTACGTAATGACCGTAACATGAGACTTCTCCTGTTTGCATTGTGATCTGTATTTTTACTAGGGCTGCACGATAAATCGAAATGAAATCTCGATTAGGCAAATACTGCGATTGTCATGCGCATCTTGTCAGTGAAACAAGGTTCTGTGATCAGCAGTAAATCTCCATCCAAAGGTCAGAGGGCGCTCTCGCATGGAAATTCCAAATACGCCCCGCAGAAGAAACCCAGGAAATCCCTATAGCGGTAGCTGAATAAACAGAAGATTTAACTGCTTTCATTGATTCAGCGTGACTAATAAATACATGACTATGACAATATATGGCTTATCTGAGTTCTTCTTATTATAATTTACATTATAATAAAGTATATAATAATGCAATGCTAATCAACATAGCCTTTATCACTGCTTAGAATACTATGAAATATGTTGCGTGTCTTATTTTATGTAAGAAGCCACATCATCTCACAGAAGGATTTATTGCAAACACTCAACTGACGTTATGAAGTGAGTTTGGAGTAAAAACGTTATTAAATGTAGCATTTTCATGTGCTTTCAGATGGAGCAGCATTTACTATGAGCCGTAGTTCACTGAGAAGCTTCACAAACAGCTGTCATTATCGCGAACGATATCTTCGATTTCATAATCGCGCCATTATATCGTCTGTGATTTTTTTTGCGTAGCTTGTCAGTGAACTACGGCTCTGTGTATTAATTGCCGCTCAATCTGAAAGCAGGTGATTGAGATTTACTACTAATCACAGAACCGCTTTACTGACGAGATGCGCATGACAATAGCATTCGATTAATCGTGCAGCCCTAATTTTTACATATTTATTTTGAAATATTTTTAATATCCCTCCATGGCATATTTAAGTCCCACTTGAATGATGGTCCTTCTGTGTCCAAAATTTATCAAAAACATCTTGGGACAAGGTTTTCACACTGCCAGCTGTCATTGTAAGACAGTAGCAACTCCGTTTGTTTATCCAAGTGAGCAACAGTAACTAAGGGAGAACAGTAACTAACTTACCGATAGGTAAATTCTTTGACAAAATGGCAGATGACAACAGTTTCCAAGCTAGGATTGGTTAATAAAATGTTTAAGATGGGGCTTAACAAAGGTGCATTTGCATGCACAATTTAGATATCTATAAAGGAATTTTGACTAGTCACATTATTAATTCCAGATATCTACATTGAAATTCTCCTAGTCTCAAAGCTAAATGCAGATATCTCCAAAGAAAAATCTTCCTAGTCAAAAATCAGATTGAGATATCCATAATTAAATTGCAGATATCTTTAAATGAGTTTTGACTAGGAAGAATTCCAGTTTAAGATATCCTTATTCAGTTTTGCTTAGTCAAAATCAAATTCTACTCTTGTAATTTGACTGTAATAAAATTACTTCGAATATCTAATAATGTATTTGGAATTCTTTAAAATGATTTAATTAATTAAATAAATTTTGATTAAAACAGTCAAATGCCAGTTGAGATACTCGAATTAGAATTCTTACTAGTGTAATTCGTTTTTAGAGATACCTCGAGTTTAATTATCAATAGTAAAATTGTAATTTAAGATATCTTTAATTTGAATTATGCCTCGTAAAAAATCAGTTATAGATATCTTTAATTACAATTTCTACCAGTCAAAGCTCATTTGTAGATATCAGAAAATATTTTACAATGGAAGTAATAGGAAATACTATCCCTAATGGATTGATATATCTCGAATGTTGTATATTATTACTAGTCACAATACTTTGTAGTACTTCAGTGCCTATAATGACCTAGTCATATCACAGTAGATATCTTATTCCAATTATGACGAGTCAAAATGCAAGATAGATACTAGAACTGGCATTTGTCTAGTCAAAACTAAATCTGACTAGTACAGCAAGGGGTATTTAATGCTAAAACGGCTTGCCACACTCCTCTAGCATCATTGCTATGCGACAGGAGTGGAAATCGGGAACCCCTGGTGGCGCAGTTAGGAAATCCATCAAAGGCGGGGCATCCTTCATGCACTTCGGAGGCGTGGCCTTCGAAGTCCGTGCCCTTCGAAGTGTGTGCACTTAACTTTGGGATTGCAGTTTCTTCTGTTCATGAAAGTAACGTTGAAGAACAAAAACAAAGACAGAAAAGAAGAGGGAGATCAAACCTGAGTCCTGACATAAAATTTTGGAAAAGTGTGAAATCATGGAAAAATGTGAATGCTGAAATACATTCAGTTCCTGAAATGCCTGGAAATATGGAATTTAATTATTTTTATTTTAATCATTCATAATGATTTTAATATATTGCCCCTCCTCATTTGTAAATAAAAAAGTTTGAAAACAAGTCAGACACCAAAATAAGATCAGAGTGGTCAGGAAGGCAGACATCAGTAACCAGGAAAACAGTTCACATTTTTTTTATTAAAACATCCAAAAACCACTACACCAGTTTTATATATTTTGCTGACTTGTGCACTTACATTATCCCAACTGTTTGGAAGAATGTTTAATCCAGAGAAATAAGCAATTTTAACTAATGACACGGACCGTATCTATTGTCATTGTGTCGCCTGCCAATGACGTCATACACCCTCAATTTCCGGTTTTGTTTTGTAGAAAACATGGAAACACCAAAGACGCTTTAATATGTTGTGCGTTTTATTAGACAGGTGATGACTGCACATAGTAGAATTATAACAGAACATTTAAATGTATCTAGTCTGATAAAACAGCGCTGCTTTACCCCAAATACTCACGACCGGAAGCAGCGGAAGAGCTCGACTGTGTCATAATAAAAGCTCCGCTGCTTTTGAGCCATGTGTCACTCTCGTCTCTCATTAGCAATTGCTTCAGCGACCTTGTTTTGATTCGACGGCTTTCCGCCTCACTCTGCTTCATACTACATGATTTCTGCCTGAGTCCCGTCGGATTGCGTCGGCTGTGGGGATGAAGACGACAACTCCTATGATTCCACACTCAGTCACGGCATCATCAAACTATGCCTTTGTTTCTTTTGAATACGCACCCTCTAGTGGTGAAAACTTACATATTGTACCTTTAATTAATTAATTATAGCCTTGTGAGCTGCGTCACACGGATATGCTGTTTTCATTCAGATCAAATCACAACAACGTAGGAAACAGATCCGGCGTGACGCAGTTGACACAGAACAGCATACATGGTTTACGTCCAGCTGATAACTCTCCAAAATGGCACTACAGGGTGATGAGGAGGAGACGAATTGTTGAATAAAGTTGTTCTTCTTTTCTTTTTTTGTGCACAAAAAGTATTCTCGTAGCTTCGTAAAATTATGGTTGAACGCCCTGATGTCACATGGATTATTTTACTGATCTCCTTGCTATGTCTCTGGACTTAGGAACATTTCAGTTGTATTGCTGTCTATGCAGGGTCAGACAGCTCTCAGATTCCATCAAAAATATCTTAATTTGTGTTCCGAAGATGAACGAAGGTCTTACGGGTTTGCAACGACATGAGGGTGAGTAATTAATGACAGAATTTTCATTTTTGGGTGAACTATCCCTTTAAATCTGAAACAGACCTCATAGGGGATCCCTTTAGTGATGAAGGTCGAAATGGCAGGTGTGCCCTAATGTTGCGCGATTGTGATTTAATGTGCTGTGTAGCGTCATTTTTCCTACCATGTCTGATATTAAAATCAGTATGACACACACTGCAAAATGCATGTGCATGTCGATATGGCTTCTAAGATACAAAATTAAATTATTCCGTACAGCTGTTGTTAAATTTACATTTTGTTTTTTCACAGGAGCACCACCTGAGTCTTCTCCTGAGTCTTCTCCTCCCATTTCGACCAGTGATGCTTGTTTCCTTTCTGCGCTGCCGCTACTACCTGCGCAGATATCAACAGTTGCAAAACGCGAGAGCTTGTTGTTCTGAATGTGAGAACTTGTCATATTAATATTAGTATTTGTAAGTTGGAATTCACACTCACAGCTATGAGGTGGAAACGCTGGAATCTTCGATCAATACGGCATGATCAAAACACACGTGTTTTGAAGTCGAAGTTGCAGATTAATAGTTACAAATATGTAGAATGACATTCGCACAAAGAAAATGACACATGTGGACGACATATTTACTTTTGTACTTTACTTCAGTTTCACTGTACAACATCAAGTCGTCACTTACAAGCTCTCAGATCTGGTAGTACAAGCTCAAATCCTAGCGCTTTGACTTTTGCTACTCCTTTTGCAGTATTCCTGTTGCAAAACTCACTTGTGCACTTGTAAATGGGTCAATATCACTATAAAGTGCCTTTGAGACTTCACAATTTCCAAAATAAAAATATGAGATTTTCTATTAAACTTCATATTTGTTGTATTAAGGAGACTGTAGACTGTTAGAAATGCATATTGGTCAAGCTCCTGCACTTTTTATAAAATAACTGCAAGCAGACAATTTTCGAGTAAACCACAAAATATGTCCACCCTGTCATGGACAAATTCAAAGTATATACATTTTCATTACATAATGATTATAAAATGTAGATTTTCAGAAAGATAATTTGTCCCTTTCTCAACAATACATTTTACTTAGTGGGAAAAGTCTTTTGAAAAATTGAAATTACCGCAAAATATTTGTATCCCTATAAAATATGCGAAAGTTGCACTTTCTTTTCTAAATAAAATCAAACGACAAAGATATCTGGTCAAACTTTCAATGAATACTAACTAGCCCTCATTCCTTTTAAATAAATCACACAGGTGATTAGGTTAGGTTAGGTTTTGCTAACTTGTTTAAATAATTTGTTTATTTTCATAAAAGATGAAGATGACAGGGTGGACAACAAGATGACTGGGTGGACCTTGGCATGACAGGGTGGACAAATGCATTAATGGGTGAAGAGGACATCAGATAAAAAACAGGAACAACAAGAAACCCTTAAGTAATATAAAGAATGATTTCAGAAATATATATTCTACACTGTAATTGTAAATTGTAAATTAATTTAAAAGGGCATTTTTACATTTATAAGGCCATTTTTCTTACCTTATTAGATGTATGCATGATATTTTGTCAAATTCTTACATTTTAATAAATAATTTAAATTAGAATAGTAAGACACTATGGGGATGTTCCAAAATCAAATAAATATATATATATATATTAAATATATATATATATATATATATCTATATATATATATACACACACACATACCGAACAAAATTTTAAATGCAACACTTTTGTTTTTGCCCCATTTTTCATGAGCTAAACTCAAAAATCTAAGACTTTTTCTATGTACACAAAAAGCCTATTCTCTCAAATATTGTTCACAAATCTTTCTAAATCTGTGTTAGTCAGCACTTCTCCTTTGCCGAATAATCCATCCACCTCACAGGTGTGGAAATACCAAGATGCTGATTAGACAGCGTGATTACTGCACAGGTGTGCCTTAGGCTAGCCAAAATAAAAGGCAACTCTAAAATGTGCAGTTTTATCACACAGCACAATGTCACAGATGTTGCAAGTTTTGAGGAGGTGTGCAATTGGCATGCTGACTGCAGGAATGTCCAGCAGAGATGTTGCTCATGAATTGAATGTTCATTTTCTCTACCATAAGCCGTCTCCAAAGGCGTTTCAGAGAATTTGGCAGTACATCCGACCGGCCTCACAATCGCAGACCACGTGTAACCACACCAGCCCAGGACCTCCACATCCAGAATCTTCACCTCCAAAGATCATCTGAGACCAGCCACCTGGACAGCTGCAACAATCGGTTTGCATAAACAAATAATTTCTGCACAAACTGTCAGAAACCGTCTCAGGGAAGCTCATCTGCATGCTCGTCGTCCTCATCGGGGTCTCGACCTGACTGCAGTTCGTCGTCGTAACTGACTTGAGTGGGCAAATGCTCACATTCGATGGCGTCTGGCACTTTGGAGAGGTGTTCTCTTCACGGATGAATCCCGGTTTTCACTGTACAGGGCAGATGGCAGACGGCGTGTATGGCGTCGTGTGGGTGAGCAGTTTGCTGATGTAACGTTGTGGATCGAGTGGCCCATGGTGGTGGGGGGTTATGGTATGGGCAGGCGGATGTTATGGACAACAAACACAGGTGCATTTTATTGATGGCATTTTGAATGCACAGAGATACCGTGACAAGATCCTGAGGCCCATTGTTGTGCCATTCAAAGCACTTCAAAGTATGCTTTTGTCAATTTTCACAGTACAATCAACATGCGTACAGAGAATTTAAATTGCGTTACTCTCAGACCCTTGGTGCATACAGATAACACTAACAGTAGAGCATAAAAATACAGATAGATACAGATTAAATATAAAATACAACTATACACATATACAAATATGGTAAAATGTAAAAAAATATATAAAGCAGCAAGGCGCATGGCAGATAGAGTGCAAGCCAGTGAAGTAAACAAACAGTGCAGATAAAATGAACGTAGTGCAAAAGAGCTTATTCAGTCTGATTAAAGTGACAAAAAGCTCAGAGAGCAGTTATTTATTTAAACTGACTGAAGAGGTAGTTGAATGAGGTCAGTTGAATGCTGAATGCTGAATGCTGAATGAGGTAGTAAGCAGACCAATGCTGCACAAGGTGACTGGTGCAGGTCACAGTTTGTTAGTGGGAGGGGGAGTGGAAGGACCTGGGGATGTGGGAGCTGGGGGGGGGGCAAAAGCGGGGAGGGGGGAGAACTCGGGGGGAGTTCAGCTTCCTGGCAGCCTGATGGATGAAGCTGTCCTTCAGTTGCTGGTTCTGGCCTGGAGACTCCGCAGTCTCCTCTCTGATGGCAGCGGACTGAAGAAGCTGTGTGTCGGGTGGGTGGGATCACCTGCAATGCAGAGGGCTTTGCGGGTGAGACGGGTTCCGTAAATGTCCTGGAGGGAGGGGAGAGAGACACCAACGATCTTCTCAGCTGCTCTCACTATGCGTGTCTTGTGGCAGGACGCGTTGCAGCCGCCGTACCACACAGTGATGCAGCTGGTCAGAATGCTCTCGATGGAGCCTCTGTAGAAGGTGCACATGATGGAGGCCGAGGCTCTGGCTCTTCTCAGTTTGAGGAGGAAGTAGAGACGCTGCTGTGCTATCTTGGCCAGTGCTGCGGTGTTGTCAATCCAGGAGAGATCCTCTGTGATGTGCACACCCAGGAACTTGGTCCTGCTCACTCTCTCCACAGTCGCACCATTGACGGTCAGAGGAGCATGCTGAGTGTGCACTCTCCTGAAGTCAACAACAATCTCCTTCGTCTTCTCCACATTCAGAGAGAGATTGTTGTAACTGCACCACCCGGCCAGGCGGCTCAATTCGTTCCTGTAGTTTGTCTCATCTCTGTTGTTAATGAGACCCACTACAGTCGTGTCATTCGCAAACTTGATAAGGAGGTTTGAGTTGTGTGACGGTGTGCAGTCGTGTGTCAGCAGAGTGAAAAGGAGGGGACTCAGCACACATCCTTGGGGGGCCCCAATGTTCAGTGTGATGGTGCTGGATGTGCTACTGCCAACCCATACTGCCTGAGGTCTCCCAGTCAGGAAGTACAACAGCCAGTTGCACAGCGAAGTGTTCAGCCCCAGCTGGACCAGTCATCCACTACCATCACCTTGTTGCAGCATGATCATGCACGGGCCCATGCTTCAAGGATCTGTACTACAAGTCCTGGAAGCTAAAAACATCCCAGTTCTTGAATGGCCAGCATACTCACCGGACATGTTACCCTTTGAGCATGTTTGGGATGCTCTGGATCGCGTATACGACAGCGTGTTCCAGTTCCTTTATCCAGCAACTTCGCACAGCCATTGTAGAGGAGTGGACCAACATTCCACAGGGCACAATCAACAACCTGATCAACTCTATGCAAAGGAGATGTGTTGCACGGCGTGAGGCAAATGGTGGTCACACCAAATACTGACTGGTTTTCTGACCCCCCCAATACAGTAAAACTGCACAATTTAGAGTGGCCTTTTACTGTGGCCAACCTAAGGCACACCTGTGCAATAATCAAGCTGTCTAATCAGCATCTAGATATGCCACACCTGTGAGGTGGATGAACTATCTCGGCAAAGGAGAAGTGCTCACAAACACAGATTTAGACAGATTTGTGAAAAATATTTGAGAGAAATGGGCCTTGTGTACAAGAAACAAGTCTTAGATCTTGAGTTCAGCTCTGAAAAAATGGGCGGGGGCAAAAACCAAAAGTGCTTTTAATTGTATATATATATATATATATTATTATATATATATATTATGATTTATTTATATCTAATATATATATTCTTATATTTATTAATATTGTTTCCAAGAATGTATACACTGCCACTTAGAAATGCTAAATAAGGAATGAGATAATGGGTTTTAAAGGGTATTAATGGTGGTTTTTAACAATTTATATTAAATTATGAAAGTAATAAAAAATGAAATGATACTCTAAATATGAAACTAAAGCCACTCACTAGATTTGTTAAAAACACGGATTTATTCAGTAACGAAACCCCACTTTGTGTTATTCAGAGATGCACAATAGTTTCACTGTGGATTTTTTGGAAATATTTTCTTTGGAGAAATAGAACAAAAACAGACAACATTGACAGTATTGTGTTTAAAATGTAACTATTATTTATTTATTTTGTTTATTGAACTTTTGTATAAAGTCAATATCACATTTGCAATCTAGCAGATATTCAGGAAAATGGCACTTTTGATTTGGGCATTTTTTGCCAACTTATCTTGAATGTTAGGCACATTCTAACTGCATTCCAATAGGCAACATCACAGTGAGTTGTTGCCTTCCATCATGTTCATCACTAAGCAACTGCATGCAGTGTAAGATAGCATACAGTTCTGGGCTGGGGTTCATTAAATGCATTTATCAATTCAACCTTTTTCCCCCCATAATTAATCACACCAATTTAACATGTTAAATCAATAGCCTTTGTTAACACATTATCAGAATTTGGCAAACACTATGCATATGTCCACCCTGTCATAGAAGGCTTGGTGACAGGGTGGACATTTTTGATTAAAGTTAGCATTTAATAAACACATGGTGTACCTTCAGTCAGCAAAGTGGTTAATTGTTGAAGCTGGATGTGTACTGCTTATAATATATATTTTGAATTTCTGAAAAACTTTTATGTAAATTAATATTTTACTATGACATGTTAAGCTTGGCAACATGCAACTACAAACACAATATGATGAAAATTAGGAAATATAAGTGTAGATACTTAGTGTACTTGCAGCAGATGTTTTAACCTCCACTGAAGAAAGGCAAAATGGGGGTGGAGATTTCACTGAGTAGAACAGAGGGTTTCTTAAAGGGGCATTTACAACATCATGACAGGGTGGACAGCAATTTCAGGGACACGTGCAAAATGGCTGGAAACAACTGGCTGGGGGCAATAAGAATTAAATAAAAATTAAAATTATTTCAATATTGTGTTATTAAACCACTTTTTACACTCATTGAAGTTAGCTGAGCTGCGTGCGGGACATGCCAAAATCACACACATCCAATCAAAGAAAATGGTATAAAATGAGAAAAATAATTTTTTTGTATTAAAATTAGTTGTAGTTATACGTGTGCAAATGTTTGGTCATTTATCATATAATTTCAGAATTTCATTATATTATATTATGTTCATGATGACTGAGTGATTCTGATGAGGAGACCAAAGGCACTTTATAGTGATTTTGACCCAAATGCAGATGTGAGAGAGCAGAACCGGGGGTGGGGCTGGGGTGCAAATGAAGCCATTTTATTGGTCGATGCCTGACCAATGAACAATGCCAGCCATCGCGACTTGCCGTGCAGAAAACAAAATTTTTATGCATATGTATCAGTTATTTGTAAAACGCTGGAAACTATGAATATCCTTAGCTTTTATGGGATTTTAAGACACTGCATTCATCTTGTCATTCAAGTATTATCTGGTAGACAAATAATGCAACATCTTTCATATATATCCTACTGGGTTCATAGGGTTATAGGTTGCCAAGTGCAGGTCACAAATGGGTTGGCATTTGTATGATGTATCGGTTGTATGAGAAGGATACTTTTCATACAAGATATGGCAACTGAACAACCTTGGAATATGTTGACGTGATGATTCATATAATGAGGTTTGTGCCATACAAATTACAGTGTTTTACCAGAGGCGAATGTAGCAAACACATCAAATATGCCCAGTATGATTTTTTTATAGAAAGACTAAAATTACGGGAGAAATATGGGAAAATATTTAAACGGGATGATAGCAGGATAGAATGGTAAAATATGGGAGAATCCCAAGAAAAAAACGGGAGGGTTGACAGGTATATCCTTGCAAAGAAAAAAATAATACAACAAAATATATCCTCCTGAGACCCTGTGACCTCATATGAGGACATTATATTTTGGTGAATTTCTCTGAGACTATACATGCCACAGTTTTAAGTCTGGATGGCCTGTACAGAGTACATTCATGGCTTTTCAGAGATACTAAATGTTTGAAATGTTTCACTGTGACCACTCCCTCTCCTTGGCCTTTAAAAATGTCTGACATTAATTTAGTGACACTCTTATGGAAATAAAGAATATTTTGTTAATGATCATTTAAATCAGTCTAATTTTAAACTGTTGTCATAAATCAAACATTCTACGAAAATGTTATGGTTTCAAATCAAAAATATGACTGTCTGTTACGAAAAGGATGTTGATTCTACATGTCTCATATGAGGACACTTGGACTAAAAGCAGTTTAATTAGCATTTTGGGAGACATAAAATGAAAGGAAAGGAACCTATGTTTCAATATTCTATGCAATCGTATATATATTATGAAATCTTTGTCATTACTCCTATTATTACACTTCTTTTTTCATTACACGTCTCCCCAAAAACACATTAATATGCTAATTAGATTTAGTTTATAGATACATTTATATATAATGAGAAAACCTGTTTGTTGCCATTTTTACACACATTTTGCATGAAGAAAAATGTTATATCAAATCATTCTGTTATAACATAGTTGATAATTATCTTTATACAAAGTGTTTGGTAAAAAAAAAATCCTGAAACTAAAAATGTATTGGTGATTTAAAAAATCTATTGTTTTTGCCTATGCATGTTCATTCATGTCTTTTTATTTATGTTTTTTTTTTTTATTGAGTCCCGATGTCCTCTACCGAGGACATTGCATAACTTATGAATGAAATATCATTTAAATGTATTTATTTATTTTTTACTCTAAACAATGTAAAGACATGAAAAAAAACTATTTGTTTCCTAAAAATCTTTTCTCGGGTCTTAAGAGGATATTATTCTCACAATTGTTCCTAGAACTGAGATCCAAAGGAATTTTCTAGGTGTGTGCGGTGAACAAAAGCCGCATTACGATCATTCTATTCTTCCGAGAGTGAAGACCAGTAAACTGTGTAAATTAATGTCAAGTAATAAACATTTTGTTGTTATGACCTATCCCACTACCTAGGTAGATGTGATGGGCAATAACGCTGTTAGAAAACATGGATATCAGCATGCAAAAATTATTAACAGGTTTAGTAGATGCCTGTCTCCTCTCTTCAAGCAGTTCTGTGGACTGTGAGGTTTTTAGTAATGCATTTGTATGTTTCTCGTAGTTCAGGTACTGGCAGATATTAACAAAGGAGCTCTGCAAGACAAGCTGACTCAGACAGACTGTGTATTCATGTATGAACTAAATAATAAACAGATGGTAGTCACAGCAAGTTTAATGACAAAAGAGCCAAAATTAAATGATAGTTCATTAGCAAGAAGATGCAATTTGCAGGTCAAATTGTAATGGTAACCTTTCACTGTGCAAATTAAAAATTAACCTTTGGGGCACTGAATCATTCCACAGCTGAGGCTGCCTGCACTACAAAGCCAAAATTTCTTTGCAATTATTTTACAATGTGAAAGGAGGTATCTCATAATGATGGCAAATAATCATAATTATTGTCACAGCGCAATCTGTGAGTTCTCTCACTGCCTTACCAAAATCATATAAGAGAGAGAGAAAGACAGAAAAAGGAAGATAAAAAAATGGCTGAGCTGTTAATTTTGTAATGAACAACCCTGTATAAATGCATGTTTACAAAGTGTTGGTTTGATTGAAGAGTATTGAGCCTTGTCATATGCTGTCAGTAAAATAAGTGTCCTATTGTGACAAAAATAGTACTTTATCATTTGATCTTTCACACAACTATTATAACACCAGGTAATTAGTGTTGTTTAAGAGGCTTTACTATTGGCTTTACTAATTCTAATTGTGTCTGCATTGCCATCTGCAAGTGCAGTAAGAGCACTGCTTCATATTTAGTAATATTATAGCCACTTAAGCATAAAAACCGTACGTGACAGAACACTGGCAACAAACTATGTTAATTTCAGTTCCAAGAAAGCAGAAACAGAATTAAATAATCTTAGCAACCTAGTATAAATGACCCATTATGATTAAAAAATTATGGTTACACTTATTTTAAGGTGTCCTTGTTACAGTGTAATTATACATTTAAATACTGAGTAATACTTATTAAAACGAACTGGCCAGCAAAACAAGAAAGCAAAAAAAAATTATAAAAAGAACATTCCCCTAACGTTAGTATAGTATCCCCCTAACGTTAGGGGAATGTTCTTTTTATAATTTTTTTTGTAACCATAAAATAACATTCCCAGAATGTTGCCATGGTGGTTATTATAAGTGGTGGAAAATGGGCAAAAGTTTCACTGGGGGGAATTTTAGCTTGGACGGGTTTGGGGGGGGGGGGGGGGGGGGTGTATTAATGATGGTAAGTTAGGATACTTTCGTATGGCATTTATTTTAAGTATCTATAAGACATTAAAAGTATTTCATATTGTAACCTTCTGGGATATTAAGGCACCTGCAATTCTGGCCAAATTAAAGATATGTTGTGTGTGAATTTGAAATGTTATTTAATGTTAAGCGATCATTAATGAACCCCTTGTGTTAATAAAAGTTTGCATTAGTTTGTAAAAGGCAATATACATTCTGAAGGACTCTTGCTTATGTTCTTTCAGGAAGCAACTGGTGATCATACTTTAAAAAAAATTAAAAAAAATAAATATAGGATCAGGAAATCAATGACAGAAATTAACCTTGCTAATATAAGGCAATATTTGACTCCTTAAAGGTTTTTAAAATAAATACATTAAAAAAGCCTTTGTAATGCCTCTAACTTTATTAAATGCATGCCATCTGTTGTGCCTAAAAATTTAGACAAACTTTTTGCAAAAAATTTAATTAAACAAATTCAATTAAAATAATAACATGCAATCAGGAAGAATAAGTTACTAGTCAAATGAAATCAGCATCAACAATTCATCTCTGCACAGCACAGAAAAGCACAAATGTGGCATTAAGGCTTTTGACAAGGACAGATGTGACCATAATGCAAATTCATAATAAAAATGTGTGAGATAATGTTTTATAAAGATAAGTTTTGAAATAGAAGTATTAAAACAAATGTAAATTACTCAATGTATACTTGAAAATGTATCAAATGAACTGAACCTTGAAAGACAGCAAGTCCCTGTCTTTGGCACTGGAACAATTCAATCGATTTGGTTTAAAAAGGGTGATTCATTAGGATATGAAGCAAGTAAACGTCTTTATGGAAATGGGCATTGACTCCACGGACGCAGAGATTGTGTCAAAAAAACAGCAGAGTCATTATAAACGAAACACGCAGGTTGCTTGGTATGCGCAGTGGATCAAGCTGTGACTTTGTTGGAACTATTTTCATGCTGAAATAGAGCAAATCAGACAAACATTTCCTGAAATGTAAGTACTTATATTAAACTTGGTGTAACAACTCAAAAATCTAAAAATTGTCGTTATAAATTCAATTTACATTTGCAAACTCCCTTTATAAGCATTAAAAGCTGTCACTCGTCTTAGTTTCATAGTGATCTTACCAACTGTCCTTTTACTGACGAATGTATCTAAAACTGCCATAATGAATTATATTTTACATTGTCTACAATTCGGTGGTTATAATGAATTGACAAAAAATGCAGTCGTTCATGATATGTGCTGTGAGGAGCAGCACGCGCAGGAGCGAGAAGCATTGCCATGGGCTGCAGTATGAAGGTATTATGGCCAACACAAAAAGACGGCATTCAACAGGAACCCATAGACCCAAATATATCGCGATAGGTTTATTGGTACAGAAATGGATGTTTCGTAGTTGTTAATGGATAAATATAGGGAAACACATAATTCCAACTAAACCTACCCAGTGGAGAAGGAAATACAGCCGTCCCCCTCAAAAATTCATCCCCGGACTGTCCCCCATTTCCAGGTCAGTGTTATTATTAAATAAACCTAAAAAAAAATACACGAACGTTCCTTAAAGTTTTTTTGAGGTTCTTGTTTGCAACCATAAAAACATAACATTCTCCACGAACGTGTGCATGTTGGTATTAAATAGCAAAATAAAATGAATATAATACTCTTAAAAATGACTTACACAAAACGTTTCCCTAAGGGGTGAATTTTTAACATGGTGGTATTAAATAAGCCAAAAATAAAGGGACTGTAAAAACTAAAAATAACTTACAGAAAAACGATTATTTTTTTGCAACCAAAAATAAGTTCCGGAACACTGCAGGCGGGGTTGTTTGTAAAATAACATAGAATAACCATAAAGGCAATGTTTCACTAATGGTTATTCAAGATTGTTGAGAACCATATAAACAGGGGCGGGATTTTACCTTTTTCGTGACATAGGGCAAAAAAAATAATTATTGGGCCCCCTTCCCTATTAAAGTAATAGTCCTAATATACCAACCCAAGCAAACGAAAAAGTTATTTAATCAGTGGAAACGTTTACAGTTGTTTTTCTATCGTTAATAAGCGCTTGCGTTTAAGTAATTAAAAATCGAATGTAGTTTCTGAATTTCTTTTGAGAACTTGAGAAAAGACCATTCAATTTAAAAGGTGCGTAGACAGGACCACTAAACATCTGGAGGGGATGACTCTTAATAATTTTTAAAGGCCTGGAGTCACAATCACACATCAATTGTTCAGATGATTTGTTTCAAGACATTTGACATGTTTCCGTCCTGAAATTTTGTGTGTGTTGAAACTAACTAAGCTTTACGAACATCATCCCAAACCTCCGTTGAAATTCCAAAAGTCATTTAGAAGCAATAACAGCTGCTTGAGTCCATTGCATATACAGGCAACGCAGTTTCAGTACTTAGAGAGAGAGGAGGCGAAAGAGAGGGAGAGATTAAGTGTGTGTGAATACTTGTGTCTGTGCGCCTCTCTCAGCAGTGTTCAGCAGCAGCATCTACTAATAGCTAATCTTTAAGTTGAACTGCTTCAAAAACCTCGCTACTGAGAAATGTCATGTAGCTTTTCAGCTGCAAAACTATTTTATTGATAAATTCACGGGGAAGCCGCAGCTCTGACAAGAAGTTTCTGTCCACGTCTCCACGTGTGTGCGCGAGTGCGTTTCTGTACTGTGTGTGCGTCTGTGAGAGAAAATGGGAGAAAGAAAGCGTGATTTCCATACATAAAAAAAAGGTTGAAGACATGGAAATAGTTTTTCATTTTACCCTATTGTTTGTTATATTTATCTGCTCAATGTATTTTGGGGTTTTGGTTCTTATACTGTTGTAGATATCCAATAGTATAACAACAAAATATATATATAGCTTTCATTTGCTGGATCCCCGGCGGAGCAAAGCATAGGCACATGCCTAGAATGCCTATGCGTAAATCCGGCCCTGTCTGTAAAACTTTCTTTCCAATGAAAAAGTTGCGAGATGTTTGGAAAGTTATTTAGGTTGCAAAAAAATAACCGAAAAATACCAGTACGGTTATGTAATAATTTGATTTAGGTGTTTTAAAAAATTACCACTCTGGCACGTTCTGGACCGTTATGTATGGGCGTAGCAAAACAATCATCTAAAAATAACCATTAGGGAATGTTCTCTAAAATTAAAAATGTTTTATATAAATAAATAAAAAATAACCATTATTCGTTATATTATAATATTTTTTATATATATTTAATATATTATTAGATTAACGTTCTCAATAAGTTATTTTTTGGTTACTTTAAAAACAACCACCAGGCAACATTCTGGGAACGTTATTTTATGGTTGCAAAAAAAAAATAGCCTAAAAATAACCATTAGGGAACGTTCTCTATAAGATATTTTTAGGTTATTTAAAAATAACCACCATACAACGTCCTGGGAACGTTATTTTATGGTTACAAAAAAATATAACCTAAAAAGAACGTTACCCTAATGTTAGTATTTGGTTCCCCCCAAAAAATAACCAAACAGGAACCAAAAACTAATGTTAGGGGAACGTTCTGTGTTTGCTGGGAGATTGACATACAACATAAAAACAACAACTAAGGAAAATTTAGCAAATTTGTATCATCTATTCACCATCATGTCATTCCAAGCCCGAATGACTGTCTGTTAGTTAGTTACGTAGTTAGTTAGTTTGTTTGTTAGCTAGTTAGTAAATATATGTTTGGAGTGTTATGAGGGTGAGAAAAAGACACCATTCCTCTTTGAGTGAACTATTCTTTTGAATGAACTATTCTTTTGAAGTCCCCCTGAAATCAAAACTGAAGGTTCTGGCTGTTAGAATAAATATTGGTCATAAGAACATAGCAATGGTCATATCAGGCAGGCATAATTCTTAGAATTGCACAATAGCAGGGTAAATTGGCAAGACTTTGCACAGATATGAGACTGAACATGGTATAAATACACTGGAGGCTGATAAAGTGAAATGGATCTAATAAAAAGTTAAATCCAATAAGAAATGCCAACTTGTTCCTTGCGTACAAAAAAAATAATACAACAAAATATATTAGATATGATGGGCAATAACACTGTTAGAAAACATGGATATCGGCATGCAAAAATTATTAACAGGTTTAGTAGATGCCTGTCTCCTCTCTTCATGCAGTGCTGTGGACTTTGGTGAGGTTTCTAGGAATGCAAAACTGAAGTTTCTGGCTGTTAGAATAAATATTTTAGCCTTAAATGGTCATGGAAACCTGTCGTTACAATCTTCCATTTCAATAAGGCAAGAGGCAGAAAGTCTTTTGAAAATGTAATGAATAGTTTTGAATAGTTACCACAGTTTTGAAAAATGCTACTAAAGTGGGCGTGGTAAGCTGTGGAATAGAGGGGAAGAGGGGAAAACCAGACAACACAACAGTGTCTTTGTATTAAGACATTTTTATTTTGCTGTTATTGAGTTAAAAGCATCAAAACTTCCTAAAAACACACTCTGCAATTCAATATTACACACAGCACAGTGAACATTTTGTATGCACACCATACATTACACAAGCACACACACATCCTGTGGTAGCTATGATTTAATGCAACTCCCATCTTATCCAACTCACACACACTAATGTTTTTTTTGTTTTTTTTTACATCTATAAAGAACATCCATGGTATATAATGGTATATACCCAGCTAACAAATTTTGGTTTCCAGAATGTTCCCAGAACATTAGTTTTTGGTTCCCAGAACGTTAATCTAACATTCCCATAACGTTAGTTTTTGGTTCCCAGAACGTAATTTAAGGTTTGTTTTTGGTTAGCCAGGAAAGTTTTCTTAACATTCCCAGAACGTTAGTTTTTAGTTTGTAGAACATTAATATAATGTTTCCCTAAGCTCTTTGCTCCAATATCACTATAAAGTGCCTTTGAGACTTCACAATTTCCAAAATAAAAATATGAGATTTTCTATTAAACTTCATATTTGTTGTATTAAGGAGACTGTAGACTGTTAGAAATGCATATTGGTCAAGCTCCTGCACTTTTTATAAAATAACTGCAAGCAGACAATTTTCGAGTAAACCACAAAATATGTCCACCCTGTCATGGACAAATTCAAAGTATATACATTTTCATTACATAATGATTATAAAATGTAGATTTTCAGAAAGATAATTTGTCCCTTTCTCAACAATACATTTTACTTAGTGGGAAAAGTCTTTTGAAAAATTGAAATTACCGCAAAATATTTGTATCCCTATAAAATATGCGAAAGTTGCACTTTCTTTTCTAAATAAAATCAAACGACAAAGATATCTGGGTCAAACTTTCAATGAATATTAACTGGCCCTCATTTCTTTATAAAGAAATCACACAAAAGGTTTTGTTAACTTGTTTAAATCATTTATTTTCATAAAAGATTAAGATGACAGGGTGGACAACAAAATGACTGGGTGGACCTTGGCATGACAGGGTGGACAAATGCATTAATGGGTGAAGATAAAAAACAGGAACAACAAGAAACCCTTAAGTAATATAAAGAATGATTTCAGAAATATATATTCTACACTGTAATTGTAAATTGTAAATTAATTTAAAAGGGCATTTTTACATTTATAAGGCCATTTTTCTTACCTTATTAGATGTATGCATCATCTTTCATGTCAAATTCTTACATTTAATCAATAAATTCAATTAGAATAGTAAGACACTTGGGCGTTCCAAAAATCAAAGGAACTAATTATATATATCATAGATTTATTATTAATATATATATATATATCTACACACACAAACAAACACATACTGAACAAAATTATAAATGCAACACTTTAGTTTTTGCCCCCATTTTTCATGAGCTATACTCAAAGATCTAAGACTTTTTCTATGTACACAAAAGGCCTATTTCTCTCACAATATTGTTCACAAATCTGTCTAAATATGTGTTAGTGAGCACTTCTCCTTTGCCGAGATTAATCCATCACCTCACAGGTGTGGCATATCAAAGATGCTGATTAGACAGCATGATTATGGCACAGGTGTGCCTTAGGCTGGCCAAAATAAAACCACTCTAAAATGTGCAGTTTTATCAAACAGCACAATGCCACAAATGTTGCAAGTTTTGAGGGAGCATGCAATTGACATGCTGACTGCAGGAATTTCCACCAGATCTGTTGCCCGTGAATTGAATGATCATTTCTCTACCATAAGCCGTCTCCAAAGGAGTTTCAGAGAATTTGGCAGTAATCGACCCCAGGGCTATCAAGAAGGCCAAGGCCATTAGGAGCAGTAAAATCATCTTACAGTGATCTCATTGAGACCTGCGCTGAACTCTACTCTCGCTAACTGTCCATTTAGAGAGACAATTCCTAGAGCTGATTTCAAATGAGGCTTAATGCATTTTGTGCGCTTGAAACGATAAGCATAACTGACCCTTTGGTTTGGAGGGCATTAAGAGAAGAAACAACTTGAAGTTTAATAATACCGGACTGGATTTATTGTGTCAGAGCAGCTGCCATTTTACTTTATCACATTTACTGCTTAGAAGTCGTCAGGGAGGAAGCAAAAAAGAGGTGAAATGGAGAGGATGTGAAGGGAAGCAGAAGAGCGAATAGCAGCATCTGTTGTGCAGTTCACACCGTTACTGCCTGTGGAAGAATCTAATAACGGCCCACTGCATCAGAGCACATTATATTCATCTCTATAAAGCTCAGCGCTGGGTGGCGGATGCCATGCGAATTCCCATGGAGGTACTAAAGGAACCAGCCTCAAAACCCCATAAACTGCTCACTCATAAAACACATTCTATTTTAAAAGCACCATTTCAGTAATGCGCCATTAGTAAGACTCGTAATCAGGCCGCTGCATTTCCTATCTGCTGCGTGTGATGTGTGTATGTGAGCACTGGTGATCTACATCACTGCAGCGCTCTATCAGAGGCCGGATTTGTTTTTTACCCACAAATCACACAGGAAGAAAGTGGTGGCTAATGCAATAACTGAGTCTGAGTAGTTATGGGAGCGTGTGTGAGAGAAAAAAGGCTGTTGGGTAAATGGTCTTCGGGCAGGGAGTGAGAAGAAGAGCAACGTTTTTGTTAGTCATGCTTCCGTTTTGTGTTTCTCTCTTCTTCAGTTTCATCTTCTAAATCTCGTTTTCTCTCTTTCACTGGTTTATTGGGAGGGTAGTAGCTTTTAAGTGGGGTCCTCCTGTCTGTCTCCCCCAAGATGACACTTAGACTCTTGCCTCGCACGACTTTAATAAGTCCTGTTAAATATATTGTAAAAGACTGGCAGCTCTGTTCGCTAGATATTATCTGTACAAAATATGGTGGCAATGTTTCAGGCATGATGGAAGCAGTGGCAGCTCGTCGGGGGAGGCAGGGGAGGCACAGCTTCCCCAAAATTTTGAGGTGAAAATGAGAGGACGACGATTTAATTTTAATAAAATTCACAGTTCATTTCAGTTCATGTCTCAGAATGTGTATTTTTTTGTTTGTAATGTCACAGTTGTAATACCATAACGTGAAAGCGCCGCGTTTCTATCGCGAATGTGCCGAATCTGCAGATGTAATTACAACCGCTAATGATAGAAAAGGGTAGGGGGAGGCAGGGTGAGAGGTGAGCTATCGTGCCTCTGTTGGTAAAACAAATTAGCCAATCACCATCAAGTGTTCACTTTCAGCGCTGAGGAGTGTTGAGAAAACAAAACCTGGCAAGGGAGGCTAGCCTCCCTTCTGATTTCAACCAATCATCATAGAGACGTAAATTACGTGATATTAGTTTGAACGTCTCCCGCTGCACTGATAATAGGCTTGTTTGAGATGAGCAAATTCTGCGCAGAATTGATCACCGGTGATCACCGCGAGATGCATCCCGGTTAGAAAAGTGTCCAAGTTACGTCCAACTTGCTCTGATGTCATGCTGACATGTACCAAAAAACTCTCGTGATGGCGAGGCGGCTGTGTCGGATTGTGCCGTCGAGCGCAGTTGCTCTCCACCGACTGCGCTGATCAAAATCATGATGGGAAACGACTGACTGACGACACAGCTTAATGCTCATTGGTTCAGACAACTGTGATGCTGCGGTTGTCTTCTAAAATATTTTATTTTTATCTGATTTCATATGATTATGTATTTAAATTATGCATGAATGTTCCCAAACACTATGTCAACGCGATCTCTGTGTGAGATAATGTGATTGTTGTCATATTTCCATAAAAATCTAAAGTACATGTTTGTATTAAAGGGGTCATATGATGCTTTTTTAAAGATCCTTATTTGGTGTAACAGAATATGTTAACGTGCTTTAATGTTCAAAAAACATATTTTTTCAAATACTGTACATTATTGTAGGGCCTCTATGCCCCGCCTCTCTCAAACGCTCGTTTTCTACAAAGTCCCTCCTTCCAACAAGCACAGTCTGCTCTGGATTGGGCCAGCTGACCCAGTGCATTTTGATTGGCCAAACACCGCAAGCACTCGGCGGGGGGGGAACAAATGTATTGTGTAACGCCCCTTACCCTAATCGCGAGCTTCATCTTTCAAAATAAAATGTAAAGACAGAGCCCGAAAGGGGGACAGAGTCGCATGACAGACAAAGTGATGAAGCTGGTATGTGTGCAGTACATAAGCCACGGTTAAGACAGCTGACTCCACTGTGATGTGACCCCATCTCTCTCTCTCTCTCTCTCTCTCGCGCACACACACACACGATGCGCAAAACTCCGCATTTGAACAGTCAATAGCAAATACTTAAACTAATAACAAACAGTAGCTGATTCAGAAGCGCCAGACTGTCATAGCAAAGTCAGAATTACCTCCTCTCCTAGGTTCACGAAACGGCATAAAATGCATTGCTGTTCTGTTGTAAGTAATTCCTAACATGGCAGGAACTCAGTGCATTTAGGCATGTAGACATATAATGCATTTAGACATGTAGTCTAGATGATCTGCTGAAATTCAAACCGAGCATCAGAATGGGGAAGAAAGATGATTTAGGCTAAATAAGTAAATAATAAAACGAAAAGACTTTTTAATAATTTTTTAATATTAAATTTGTATTTTTTTGCTTGTCCTCTATAAAACGGATATGAGAATAATGTTTGAAAAAGATATTTAGAAAATATTAATGTGTTGCATTTCGTATGCACACTAGTGCCTGAATTTAATAGGCTTTTATTGGAAATCAGAGTTTTCAGGACTTCGACAGCTCCAGGAAACTTTCACCTGAACCAAACTTTGCACAAAGATTTGTACAAAGATTCTCAAATATGGCATGAAAGATATTAGAGAATGATTTGATGTACTATTTTACTTTACACAATATGTTTGTAAACATGGACAAAAATGGGGTTTCCTATTACAGTCAATTTATCTATAATTTGTCTCTAATTTGCATATTACTGTGTTCTTTGGGCAACATGTAATGAAAAAAGAAGTAATAATGAGAAGTAATAATTTTCATTAAACATCTTATGTTTCATGGATATATTGATATATGATCTCTTTCCCTATTCACTTATTATGTCTCCCTAAAATGCCTATTAAGCATGAAGTATGTACATCCAGCCTTAAAACTGGCTATGCATGGTCTCAGAGAAATTTGCCAAAATATAATGTCCTCTACAGAGGATAAAAGTCTGTGCCTGGGTCCCTATAAAGTCTTTACTTAAATACACTTGAAATTGCGCAACAAAACAACCCCTTATGATTATATGAAAGAGTGTACAAGTACTTCTATGTACAGCAAGCCATGTCTGGGAAAATCGGGCCATTAATAGGTTAATGCTACTGCTGATTGCATTTTTAGAATTTTAGAGACTCTCAGTATCATTAAATAAATTTAACAGTTGGTTAAAACAATATTGGGTTGTACTAAAGTCCATATGTGGGGGTGTTGACAGTTATACTGTATATGGAGACCATTAACAGTCTGTATCCCGTTTCACAGATTGTCATATCTTTGCGTGTTGTCAAACAGCTGCTCAGTTGGAGCTTAAGGATCAGTTTGAAGCCTGTTAAGCGGGTGTGTTGCATCCACATAAAGAAGATTGATCCTCGGTGTCCCATTCAAGATGACCAGCCTTACTACAACACAACTTAACCTGCACGCAGTGCTCCCTCGCTAGTATATCTGCCACCTAGAATCGTGTTAACCTCTAACATTTTGACAAGAGCTGTTTGTCTCAAGCCTGATAAGACGGTGAGAAACTTGTCCAGAAACGTATGCTATTGCTGGGCCCATCAGGCCTTCACAACTGACATGAGACCATAAATGTGTCTAAATCTGAATAGTGGCTGTAACACAAAGCCTATATGCTATCTTATACTCATCCATCTTTCTTGGTTTTTAAATTGTGCCTTGAAAGACAGCCATCAATATATTATATGGTTTATTGAGAAGCATCCTAACAAAATATTGAAATAACAATTTTTAAAAAAATATATAATGCATCCAAAACCAATGATTAAGTTCACTGAAGGTCACATAGTTCTGCATATGAGGAATGTATGATTAATTAAAACGAAAAAGTACTTGAAATCCCATTTGGATCGGGTTTGTAAACATCAGAATGTTTTTTTTTTCAGGCTGCAAAAAGGATTTAGCTTCCTGTCTCCCATAGTATTTGTTTTTCTTAGCAGCTTGTGTCAATCATCAAATCCTTTGTCATGTCTGTTTATGCTCAATATTGGTAAACGGCCAAGATTGCAAGAACTTGAGCGATATTTTGCATGCTGTAATGCTGGATTAAACACTTATTCTTTGCACGCCGTAGATCACAGTGTTTGCGTGGATTGCTATAATTGAAATTAGTCATAGAGGAAAAATGGATTGTCTCATGCTGTCCAGTATTCTAAAGGAGAGCAGGTGTGAAATTATTGAGAAAATGGTGGCTGTATTTTCCCGCTCCACCACCTCAGGCAGCAGTGCATAGAGAGAAACCGATTAACTCACCCCAGGGCAGCCATGACGGACGTGGCGACCCAACAGTCGTAACAAGTCAAGCTTGGGCCCCCCGCATTCATTCTAAACGCATCCTGTCAAATCCAAGTTGAATTTAACTGATGTCTTGCTGCCTCTGTCTTGCCTCACACTGTGTATCAGGAAACATGGGTTAGACCAAGAGATTTTTAGACCCCCTACTTAATCTTCTCTGAAGAATATCTCTTCCTCTCATAAAATATCCAATAATTAAATTTTTTATGACAAGGCAAGTGTTGTTTACATTGTAAAGGGTGTTGGGGTCTAAATTGAATAGTTAATAATAATGATGATAATATTAATGTTTTATTGTATTTTTGATTAAATAAATGCTGCTTTGGTGAGCATAAGAGGCTTCTTTCATAAAACTAAATAACTAAACTAACTAAATAAATAAGTACATACATACATAGACAACATACAAATAAAAATCTTACCGACCATAGACGTTTGAACGGTAGTGTAACCTTAATTTTAAATTAATTAATTATACCTTTGTTACCTATATATATATATCATATATATATGTATATATGATATTATATATATATATATATACATATTACTCTATATATATATAATATATATATATACCTTTTTTTTCATCATGAAATTACTCGTATTTGTCATTGACCCTAATATCAGAAAATATAATTTGAGTTTGTGATAAAGCAGAATATCTCATCTCACTTTCTGTTACCGTTTCCCCTCGAGGCATTTTGTCTGCCTATATTGAAATGTCAAGTCTATCCCTTAGTAAGCAAACAAAGAAAGAAAACAACGAGACAAGCATCAAGGAGAAAAAGTGTCCCATTACTTATTCTCCTAGTAGAATCTTTACATTGCATAAAGTCTCTAGATGGCTGATTTTGCACTCATCTTCTGCAGTCGAACTCGGCATTTCAATTTACAATGACTGAAGCAACTGAGGGCGTTTTCAGGTTGTCTGTGGTGCACTTGCCATGCATGTCATGTCAAAATGCATTAAGTCTTTTTTTAAATTTTCTTGTTGTGAAGGTGAACGTGAGCAGGTGGGAGAGGGGTCTGTGACTGCAGTCCTCTGTAATATCAAGCATATCCACCATTCCATGAGATTCCCATCTGGAAATGTGTGCAGCTTGCTTTGAACATCAGTCGTTATGCGTATGGTTTCATGTTTTATCCCATATAGCTGCTCTGACGGTGGCACTGTAATATCTTCACACAACCATATGTATTATCATTAGTAATTCCCTCTAACAACTTATTCACATGAGGAGGCCTTGACATCTGCCTAAAGTCTTAAGATATAGTCATGGATCACAAATGGGATTTTCTTTCTCTTTGGTGTGTCTGTGCGCATACAAAACACAATCTTAGTGATACTGCAGTGAAAAGACTAGGATAAATACATCAACTGCTTTTCTGTTGTTGTTGTTTAGTAACTCCACTCGGAGGAAGATTCATACATTCTATTATCGGAGAGGTGAGGATGTTCAAAGATGCGGGAAATTTTTCAAATCACACGGTTCTGTGTCTGTAAAAAAGAATGTGAAGAAATAAATAAATTGGAATAGGAATGAATGGAGGGGTAATCTTGTTCATTTTTGGGTTCTTCTCTCTTCGTTTCTCTCGCTTTCTGACTACTGATGTGTGCAAATTAGAATGTAATGTGTGTTTAAATGTTTGCTGGAAAACATTCGATCTAAAAACTGCTTGCATGAAGGAACTGCCAGCAGACATGATTAGATCATTCATTCACAGAGCATCTCAAAACAAATTAAAATGTATTTTCATTCTTCTCTTCAGAATTTAAAGTAGCACTTCATGCTAAGGCTTCATTATATAGATGTTTGTTGAGTTTTCACCATTTCTATATATGAAGTAGCTAAGTTCTGATAGGAGATGTCTGATGTCGGAATTTAAAGGGGTCATGACACGAGAAATCAAATTTGCCTTGATCATAAAAGAGGTGTTTGTACAAAAACGGAAAACATGAAACATCGCATCATTATAAACAGAGCATTATTTAACCAGCTCCAAAAAACGTCTTGTTTAGGATATGTGGATTTGCCGATGTAACAAGGTCAGATACATGGGAATATGGACTGACAGAGCAAAACAATGGCGAATAATTTAGATATCATCAGTAAACCGTAGGCCACACCAAATCGGGTCAGTCACTTAAACAGCTGACACTTAAAAGCGCCCAAACTAAATAAACCCATTAGAATCATGACACTGTCTACCGGATACAATATATAGATGCCCGTTCCATTGTGACAGTCCCGTGGCTTGAGTCTGCGACAACAGGACAAACAGAAGAGTTAAAAGAAACATTCGACTTTGATGTATGTGCCCTGTGTAAACAAGCTTGTTTGCGTCTCCTCCGCGACAGTACCCTACTCCCCTCAGTGTTTTATTCTATTATTTGGTGGCTTTTATCGTAAAAAAGGCTGAATAATGCATATTTTGAATAGTACAGTAAATTAATCATATTACAATGTCCAAGGACATGCATTATTTCTCTGCATTATTTAATCTGTATCTCAGGCCTGTTCTGCATATTTACACTGCTCTGTTTGATCTGTGGATGAAGTGATTGGATGGCACATCAAAATCACCCCTTGAGTATTCATATTTCCTTCTCCTATCACTTGTAGAACAATAGCTATGAAAAGTTTTCATGAATTTGTTGACCATCTTAATTTTATATCCTGCAGCCCCTATATCTATATGGGTTTGCCAAATGCTCTTAACATCTGTGATAAGGCCTACATTGTGGCAGTACAGTCAGAGAAACTGGCATGATAATGTCATACGCCACTCTCAAATATACATTCTCAATTTAAAACCTTCATTGCTTATATTAAGAGGTTTTTAATGTAAGATCACTGCAACCTTACCTTATTATTTAATCAATACCAAAATATTCATACCCTTTCAAAAAATGGCTGATATGAAATTGTTTGTTATATGTCACGTTGTTATTTCCAGCCAGTTTTACTCGTGTTTATTTGGCATTGATGCAAAGCGCAGTGGAGGCTGGCCATGGTGGCAGATTAGCTATCCGAAGCATATTCGTGATAATCTCAACCGGTGTCATAACATGCTACCATGGACAAAGATCAACCAGCATCGCTGAGCAGAGTTACACTGAAAATGACAACGGTGACGGTATAGCGGTCTGGCCATCTGGAGCTATGTGACAATCCCTGCCGGGATGATCCACCTGTGGGATGCTGGTGTATTACATTTATTTACATATTTAATCCTGGCTCATCCAGTCATCCAGTCTGACTGGTTCTGCTAAATAATTCAGGTAATAATTGTGAAGGGGTAGAAGGAATGTCGATAAATCTGAGGTCCAACTGTCACCGGGCCCAAACCCTATGGTTCATATAACAAAAAGAAAAGAAAAAATTCTGTTCTCTTAGTTTTAATAAAAATAAAATTGCCTACCACCTAACTGATTTATAACAAGCACATTCAGTTCAGAACAAACCATAGCTGCAAGGGCGAGGAAATAGACGGCTCAAATAATATCAGTATTCTAAGAGCTAACTAGGCTGCTAACTCTACAACACAATATCAGCAGCAGACACAATTTTTTCCAAGTAACATTGTATAATTGTACTAATAAACCACAATTTCTATCCTGTTCTTGCTAGATGAGAACATTTTTGCCTCAATATTCATGCCACATTGCTTTGTTTAGACTGACATGGTTTCAAGCACAAGTGCTAATTTAATTTATTAGTTGCTGTGCAACTTTAAATGAAACTTTTAAATGAAATTTGCATTTTGTTGGTCAAAGTCAAGGGAACATGTCATTCTGTTTTACACAGATTTTTTCGCTTTGTCACATCATTGACTGCATTGTATGCGTTTCGCATTCTGCCTTGAACTAGTCTGCTATTTTTTTGTATTATCAAGTAGCCATGTCTTAAAACAGGGATGTTGCTTGGTCCTTAGTTTGATGGATTCTATTTCATAAATTCAATTTTAAGTAGTTTTACAAGATGGTGTGTGTGTGTCTGTGTTTATTATGCTAAAGCTTATGAGTGTTTTGTGGATATACAGTTTTTTTTCTGCCAAAACTTTATTCTGTTATACTGTATATTAATTTTCTGTTCACACAGTACAGTCTGTGATACTTCGAGAACCACAAACTCGTTTGGGGACGTAGAAAGTGTCTGCAAAAGATGTAAAATTGACGGCTCTACCCACAATAGCACTTTCGTGCAAGGTGTAGTTTATTTACAGAACCGCAGATATATACAAAAGTCCACGAGTGATGGTGTGAAGAAATATATTTATATTATATATATTATAATATATAATTATATATATATCTATATATATAATATATTATAAATATATACAGTGTTATCACCAAAGACAAAAAAATACAAAGTAGCAAAGAAACAACAAACTGGTAAATAAAGATGAAAAAGATATATACAAAATATACACAAAGGGTATCTTCAATATACTTGTTTTGATGGGGGTTGCTCACGGCACTACTGTTGGACGCTCGCGTTCGACTTGGTTAATAACAATTGATAAATGTGAGTCACATTTACAGATTTAACGGTAGCACTTTATTTTACAGTCCTGTTACTATGTACTTATTATAACAATTATAATAACTGGGTAATAACTAGGTACTAAGCCTGAACCTACCCCTAAACCTAACCTAACCTTTACCTAACCCTAGTTACCTTATATTACCAGTACTTTCTTATGTAGGTACACTGTAAGTACATGTAAGTTCACGTACTGTAAAATAAAGTGCAACACATTTAACAATTGCTTTGTCTGATTTTGGGCTCAGCGCGCCGGCGCGGCGGCAACCATGACGTCATAAGCAGTTGACGTTCAATCGCTTGGTTTGAGATTGAGGTCTCTGCAGAACAAAAGTGGGCGTTTCGGAATTTGTGTGTGTTTTCAAACTGCAGGGTGTTTCTCAATCATGCAATCAAAATTATCCCCTTTACCTAACCCCACCCCTAAACCTCGCCGGCGCCACCAGCAAGACTGATCACACCAAACACTCGTGACGAACATTAAACAAACATGGAACGTGCAACATAAATGAGACAATGCATGTATTATGTATGATCGGGATGAATCTGGAACAGGGTAATGTAATGTGTGAAACTGTCCATGGGCTTTCAAGATGGCGTGTGCACCCGCTCGGCTGACAACCAAACGGAGGGGAAGGGAAATTAGCGTGGTGAGTATGCGTGTGTGTGCTGTACCCAGCGGGGATATTCAATTCAATTCAATCCAATTAAATTAAATTAAATTAAATTCAATTAAATTCAAGTTTATTTATATAGCACTTTTCACGATACAAATCGTTGCAAAGCAACTTTACAGCAAATTAAAGGTGCAGTAGGAGATCTTGGAAAATGCTAACTTTAGCCTGATAGCAATCGCCGTCCAAAGCCACGCCCCATGAACGCATTTACACTCACAGACCAGAGACAACATTACTACAGTAGGCTACATTAGCGGTTGCCAATTCCAACTGAAGTGAGGTAAACTTCAACGGATTTCCCCCGCTCAGGGAGTAGGGAGCAATGAACACTGTGTAGGGATCATATCGATCGGAACACAGTTAATGCACGTAGCTCACTTCTAACAAGCTGGAGCGAGGACTGGATTAACCGCTGGGCTACATCATGTGTCATTCACCGGTGAGAAAACTTTAAAAGTACTACAAAACCAGGAAGGAAGATCGGGTTGTTGATGTTTGTCTGCCATCCTCGCTCTGTCTGCACAGCGTGCATAAACATGCTGATGACGTATCCTGTCTGCGCAAAAACTGGTGTGCGCATATGGTTTTACAGTATACATACGTTACAGGCCAGGTAGGGAATCAAGCATATAAAAATAAGCACTTTCGGACCGAGCTTTTTGATTGGATGAACATTTCTTGGTCCTGCGCCTTCCACAGAATATATAAATACCGACAAATACATTTAGACCACTTAACTTAATGATTGCTATCGGGATGTGAAGAGACTTTCAACCAGCATAACAAAAAATGTTCTGAAGATAATCACCTATTGCACCTTTAGTTTCTACCTATTTAGTAGTAGCTTATCAGTGGTGACTGTCAGTTTATGTACATATGGAAGAAATGTACGGAAAAAACGATTAAAGACGTAATCAAACAGACGATAAACAATATTAACAGCAATTATTATATTATGCAATCAAACTTATAGCAAAATTTGGTATTTCTGTATGTTGTTTCAGGGTTGGCATTTTCTGAGGTCCTCTGAGGGGTTGGCATTATCTCTTCTCAGGTGTTCTGGATCCAGAATGAAGCTTGTGTAAATCCTAGTTACAACGGGATGTCAATACCGTGGCAAAAACAGAGAAACAAATAGAGACATAATTAGCTTAGCTGCTGTTCCAACCAAGCAAAATGGATTTGTTTAACCCAAGCTAAAGAATAACAATGTGCATTTGATCAGATATTCTGTGCATTTTTTCTGTGGAACACACAATAAAAAGTATTACATCCAAAAAATGGATAGAAAGCTACCATTAATATGTTATACATAAAAAAGTGCATATGACTTAAAAAGCATTAACTAATTTTGGTAAAAAAATTATTGTAATGACACAAATAAATTTGTCATTATTCGCTAATAATCTTCATTGAGCTATCAACTGCTATGACTGGATCACTGAGTCAATGAGATGAACTCAATAACTGGATCAATTGATTCAAATATTTGACTTAAAAAATATCCAGTTACAAATCGGACAATGCTGCTTTTTCATGAATGCGCCAAGGAGAGTTAGAGAGGAATTCAAGTTAATGTTCATCGCATACAACTATGGAATGGCTTCAGATGACTTTGTATGAGTTGCATTGACTTGACGGTTCTTTTTACTGTAGTAATTTATATAAACAGCCTTGAAAGAAGTGCAGAGAAATGGTTGCTAAATGTTTCCCCACACGTTACAACTTCAATGAAGAAGTAAAAAAAAGTGCACTAACATAACCATGTCATTGGTTGCTTTTCCAAGAACAAATTTTGAAGAGAGCTTAACAGCCGAAATTGGGACATTCGAGTGTTTTTCATGCTATCTGTGTAAATGCAAGTGCTCTCAAATGCGCAGCGTTAATCACTCATAAAGCAACTCTTCAAAAACATCTCTTAAGATGCTATGGAGGGATTTTGTCATTGTAGTTTTCATTGTGTTTTCCATGAAATACGAACAAGCTTCTGTGTAAATCTTTTTTCAAAAAACAAACAAAAAATGTAGCATTTAATTCAATGAGACAGTTTACTTAGACATGGATTTGTACAATGATTTAATTTGCTCTGCTTATGTTTCATGAATAACTCCCATAACTGTGTTTCTATTCTTCTGGTATGTTTGGTATCTTGAATTTGCATACCATGTCCTAATTTGCATACTACTTCTGGTTCCTCACTTTTCACATCTTGACCACAATAAAGTTGAATATAATGAATTATTAACAGGTTCCATTAAACTGTTTCCAAGTGAAACCATTTAACCTCACAGAGAATGCTCTCTGTAAATGTGCTTTCTTTATGGGGGAAAAAAGTCTACCCAGGCTACTGTGCATCATTTTTAGTGCTGTAAAGAATAGAAAAGCATTCTGGAACACGCAGTGCTTTAGTTCTAGACCTCAATAATGCTGTTTGTTTGAGAGCATGTATTACTCCTGGAACCACCTGTAATATCTTGATTACAACGATAGACATGAACAGACATGAATATCATTTTCAATAAAAAACTATTCTTTCGATGATTGTGTTCACACTAAAAGACTAGTTCAGTGACAATGAAAGTTCATTATTCACCACCACCTGCCACCTGTATTTCTTCCTTAGAACAGAAAAAGACTTGAATATAATATAATAATATGTATTACATGAACATTTTTTAGAGACCACTTTTATGATTCTTTCATGGTGTTTTTGCTGAAGTTTCAGCTTGCATAAAGTTTCAGTTTCTCTTCATTCACTTTCTTATTCCTGGTCTTTTGTGTCCCATTGAAAAAAGAACATCATTTGGGGTTGGAATGTTGTGAGGGTGAGTAAAACTTTCTGTTTTTGGGTGAACTATTCCTTCAAGTCATTACTATATCAGATATGTCAGAAATTTTCTACACTGCTTGAACAAATGGATCAGATTTCATCACTTACAAAATGACCAATGAACAGATCTTTGTGCAGTGTGACCGAAGCCTAAGGGCCCTTGACTGCTTTAATGTTTCCTGGACTGTGACGGCCACTGGGTGGAGCTGTCACTCTGCCACACACACTGCCACACGCACAAACACAAACACACCACAACACACACCATCACCAACACACACACACAAACAACTAAATTAGACAGTCATTTCTTCCTTTTCTTCATTTGCTTGCTTCAGTTACACTGTCATACACGCACACTATTAGACACTTACTGATGTTGTCGTTACTGAAAAATCTGTGCTGCTTTCCCCGAATTATCCCTTTACCACCTGCAAAATGTGCCGGAGAATGTGTGAAAATCCTCTGTGATGTTCAACTGGGCCTGTTAGCCATCACACCTTTTGACAGGACAGCTTCCTTGGCCTTAGACAGTTTCTCTTGGCCCTTTTCCACAGTTTTACCGTTATATATGAGTAGGAGTTTTTACTGTCGTGGTAAAGAACATTGCCTATCTAAAAGACCAGAGTCTCTGAGTTACTGTCTTGTGTAAATCACACCGTGAAAACAGTGCTCTGCCTAGTACTTGGTTCCCTATGGAATTATTCTTGCTATTATACTGACACCTGGGAGGCGCACAGCAATTTTGAGAAACAGCGTTTTTAGATCATCTTCAGTTTTGCTGGCAGCATAACCTCCAAACAATGGAAATGATTGAAGTAAAAAGGCAAATGTGTTTCAGGATGTAATTTCTGCAACGTCTATATCGCACTCTGAGGTGAACGCTTCTAATCTAAGATGAGATTTCTCGCTTTGGAAAATTATCTACACTTGACCTTGGTGAAGATTGCCTTCTGATTATGTGATTTGGAAGAAGAAGAAAGCCATTATACACAGATATGCTCAATGCGATCTTTGTAATTTGCCGAGTGAAAATAATTCACTGCTTATATTTTTTCCTTTCACATTTCCCTACATGCACACTGATACCAAGTTGTTTATGGCATCTTAAACATTCTGCCTTTTGTTATATACTAGGAAAAAGACTGTTTCTTTTTTTTGTGTGAATGCTAAAAGCATAACCAAATTTACCACAGCAGCTAATGATAATTAAATGCATTCTTAATAAAAAGTGTAGTATAATAAAAAAAATTCTAATGATAATGTTTTATTGGGTGTAACTCTCCTTTTACTTTTTAAGAGGTCCACTCACGTTTTAATTTACTTGTCGCTATCACATGCAATTCACCACCTTAATTTTGTGCATTGTATTTTAGAGTAAAATATGATTGCTCTCTGAACTTTGAAGCTGGACACAGTATATTTACATCAGATTGTTTAGTCGCATTATGTGGTGTTGGTTTTATTCTGCTATCTTATAATGATAACAGAGTAGAATCTCTTGGTGAGATATTTTAGATATTTTTATATGTTATTTATATACACACACACACATATATATAT